>JABXWE010009701.1:0-14724 GCA_014611495.1 Limonius californicus | reverse complement strand
AACAAGACAGAAATGTTTTCGAGCACATGATCTAAGTTTTTTGTTTGTTTTTACTCTTTTAGTTTAATACTAGCTTTCCCTTTACGTCCTTATAGTTGTTTTAAGTGTATTAATTATCAATTAATTATTAATTAAGCAAAGTGTATTAATGTTTCGATAACTAGCCAATGTCTACATGATTTTCCTTTAAATGCTTGTAGTTCGTTTATTTGTAAGTTTAGGGTATTTATGTATTATAATAAATTTTGTTTAAAATTAAATTATTGTTTAAAATGTGCAAAAATGTACAGGGTATTCCATTTAAAAAAATGTTGTTTTTTTTAATATCTCGAAAATGCGAAGTTCAATTGTTTTTAAAATTCTACCATCGTAATCGGAAGAAAAAACGCTACTACTTTGGTAATTTAACCAACATCGTATCTTTAGTAGTAACAAAGTTGGCAATAGTGCCGACTTCAATTTGAACAGCCTTTATATATATAATAGGGTGAGCCGAAAAACTTCGAAAATTTTTTTTCAAGTCGTAATACCGCGGAAATGTTGCTAATTTGGGAGATTGAAAAAGGGGTAAAAAAAGAAATAAGATCGGTTTATATCTTCCGGTCGGGCGTGTGCTCTATAGTTTGCCGAAATCTGGAAAACTTTATATTTTTACGATAATTTTACTTAACTTCTCAATATTTAATAAATGTAATAGCTCTAGTCGACTCTTACTCGAACCGATAATGATTTAGAAAAAAGAATGGTACAAATCGGTTAAGGTCTTCCGCTCGCGCAACAGCTGCCAAATCTAACAAATTCTCGCGCTCGTCGTAACTGGCTCGGGTCAAAGACCACGACGAATTTCTACTACAAGGTCTCTATTTGGATGGGCGGAAGGACGACGCGTTGGTGGAAGATCTAGCTCATTCGAAAAGGTTTCGTAGAGTAAAAAAGGAAGAGTATTACTCGCTAAATCAAGAACCTGGTTCAGTCTACATCGGCCATGTTACTCCAACTTCTGGAAGTTATGAAGATATTGTCACTTCTATTATTTCTTAGCTATCTGGTCGTGGTATTTCTCTTGAAAAATTAGTTGTTATAGGATGTGATGGCACTGCTGTTAATACAGGTTGGAAAAACGGTCTGATTCGCGGAATCGAAATACATTTGAGGAAACCGTTACAATGGGCAATTTGTCTTCTCCGTTTCAATAAACTGCCATTCCGGCGTCTGTTTCAATACCTAGACGGTAAATCAGCGGGTCCGAAATCTTTGAGAGGGCCAATCGGTGAAAAGCTAAGTGGCTGCGATAAACGTCCAGTGATTGGCTTCAAGAGTATTGGCTGTCAGATCCCCACAATAGACAGAAGTATACTAAGTAAGGATCAGCAATATATACTCGATATTTCCATGGTAATAATGTCGGGAAACTGTAAAGAGGATTTGGCTGTATGAGATCCTGGTCCCTCGTCACACTCGAGGTGGTTGACAACAGCAAATCGAATTCTCAGATTGTACTTAAGTGAAGAAAGTCCCACACCTGAACTTCAGGAAATAGTTGTATTTATTTTGAAGTCACACATGTCAATGTGGTTTAGTATTAAAACAAGTAAATACTTTAGAGAGGGACCAAACCTTGTGTATCAATCAATACAATCTTTAAAGTATCTGCCTGAAGATTTACGTAATATGGTCGACCCTCTCATCGAACGAAATGGCTTCTTCGCTCATCCAGAACATTTAATGTTAGCCATGACACAAGATAATACAAAACACATAAGAGAGCTTGGACTTCGACGAATTCTAAAGGCGAGACCGTTAGATTAAAAGAGAGCAACTATCAGAACATTCATGCTGTCAAAACTCAATTTCAAGGCTCAAGACTACTCGGAAATAATTAACTGGATGGACTGTGATTTATCTTCTCCCCCATTATTAAAAGATATCAGTGACGATGAGATTAAATCACATATTCAAAGTGACTCAGTCCTTAATTGGGATATAACATTCAAGACACTCCCAGTTCACACACACGCGGTTGATGTGTGATACTCGTGACAGAAGCCTCAGGAAAAGTTTGCGGAGCTGAGTCTAGGGATGGTTTTATCAGAAAGACTCTGCTGTCAAGGTCAACCATGCCTAACTTCGCTCATAAATCAGATTTCAAAGTACCTTAAGCTAAGAATGAGTAAAAACGGAGATGTTCAATTGTTCAACATGATTTTCTTGGACTTACAACTCTTCACACAAAAACTTAGTTCTTTCAATAAAAAAATCTGTTTATAGATATTACTAATGGTCTAAAATAATTTGTTTATAAACATTTAAACTTGTATTTACATAAGAAATCCAAAAAAAAACATGTAAGTTGTTTTTGTTTTTTCCTTGGAACTGTGATCTACCTTTATTTGTAAATTTTTTTAAAATTTCATTTACTTCGAAGGCAATGAGCGACCGGAAGATGTTGATGGATTTAAATAATATTTAAACATTCTTTTCTGTGGTTCTACTACATAAGAATTTAAGCTATTACATTCGGGAAGAGGCTAATTAAAAAATGTTAAAAATTATCGTAAAAATGTGAATTTTTCCAAATTTCGGCAAACTTTAGAGCACATGCGCGATCGGAAGATATAAACCAATTTTATTTCTTTTTTTCCCCATTTTAGTCTCCCAAATTCGCAACTTTTCCGCGGTATTACGACTTGAAAAAAAATTTTTAATATATAATATATATATATATATTTGAAGACAAATACCAAACTAGGATGAAAAGTAAATTAAGGTGTAAGAAACTGTTATATTCATTTCTAGTTTTATTATATTTATACAACAATGCGGTTTAAACATTTACCAATATAAAATTTCAGGATAACTTTAATACCCAGTGGTGACACACTTAGATGTCGCGACACGTAAGGCATTCTAAGCAAAATGTTTTAGATACGTATGCTACATGCAGTCAAACACGTGTCAAGGCTGTCAATTACATTTGATACCCATTAAACAAGCAAAATTTTTAATTACTAGCCCGAATAAACGTCAATATTAGGAGCTATTTGTTATTAACGATATCAAGGACAGCAGCTTATCAAGACTACGTATTTTTACCTGTTATATTATTTTACGTTAGAAAATACGAAGAACTTGAAATGATCCTTCTGATTAATATGTTGTGCTAAAAATCTAACTCGTTCCGTAAAGACATGCTATTTGCAATGCAAATTTAACATGAAGCAGTGTTGAAATAAAATCTAATAAGATTAAAGTTGAGTACATTTGATAAAAATTATTTTATACTCCCAGTATGTGGTACTGTTAACGCGAAATTTTTTAGTATTAATTATTTCACAGAATACGCTTTTTGGACCTCTAGGAACTTAAAAAATTGGTTATTACAACATTTCGGCTTGTGTATGTTTGTGCGGAAATAATTGTGCTATTCAATAGAGGAATAGGGTAAAAAAAATTCAATTATGGCACATTCTTTAGAATGCCACACTTTTGTATGCTCTTAAGGAGTACAGCTCAGAAAGAATACAGAAAGTGGGGTTTACAGATCAACTTTAACAAAACAGAGTCCATATTGTATATAGTGACAAACTGCAAAATTTAGAAATAAAGTGTTACTTGTTCAGATATATCGATTCTATTACAACGTCAACGTGCACACGGGATAAATATTTCGAGATCAGACTAGCTATGGTACGCTACTAGTTCACTACAGGGAATGTAGGGGAGTAAGAGTTTAACACAAGCAAGAAGAAAGAGAATATCCCACGGTATAGTAGAGAATAAATGGCTATATGGCCCAAAAACAGTAGAACTTGATTCCATTACGAGAAGCCTATAAATTATAAGAGAAGACAGTGTTCACAATGAAATTGTATGGGAAAGAATGGGAATAACGTGTTCGAAACCAAATCTCTAGAGAATACATCACTAAACTGGTTTGGGCATGCAAAACGCATGGGCGACAAAAGATGGCTGAAAAGGATACTGAAATGATCACCAAGAGGTAAGAGAAGAAGTGCGAATTCCATAAATAAGGCAATGAACGTTAGAGAATTACAAGCAGGAGACTGGGACAGCCGGTTATGGAAACAGAAAGCGGAAAACTTATAAAGAGAAAGAAGCTAAAGAAGAAGAAGACAGCACAGCAGTATTGTTGGTTGTGTAAAACGGATTGTAGTAATTGGACCTGCAGCATGGTTGTAATCGATTGATATTGAGAATACTCTACAGGTGCGTAATTCACTGTGGCACTTTGAAACAATACTTTACTGTTACTGATGGATATAATCTAATGATTTCGATAATCGAATACATAGTATTCGAATGATTTAAATAATCGAGCTATTCATTCGAATTAATGATTAGAATCGAAAATGCGCGTGCATTTTGGCAATGCGAGAAAATCTCGCATCCTGCCTTTCGAATGATTACTTTCTGGTACTCCCGCTCTTGCCTCGAACTGTTTTTTCATGGCCACCAATTTAGCTACTAAATTTTTTAAACGGAAGAGTACTGAAAGCCAGACAGAACACAAATGATCGTAACGGACTGAGGTAAAAAAATTTGGTTTATTGGATATTTTTAAAGTGACATAAATTGCTAAAATTATTTTATTTTTACATCTAGTTTATGAAAATAATATATTTAATTGCATTATAATCAATCAAAAAATCCTAAAATTATTATTATTGAATTTAAGTATGGAATAGTAGAAATAAATAAATGTGTGGTGGTAGCTCAGTAGGTAGAGCGCTCGCTTTCTGAATAAAACGTCGATTCTGGCTTGGGTTCGAAACCTAAGCAGAACTATGCAGATTTATAAAAATCTTGTCTGCAACCCACCACACACAATTTCCCAATTCGGCTTAATGCTAAAAACCTTCTCTGGAATTTCTGTCGTTCGGATTCGACGTTAAACTGTAGGTCCCCCGTGTTTCTATCTTATCGCTGAGGAGAAACACGTGGCAGAGAAGAGGCCGATGCCCAGCAGTGGGACGGAAAGGCTGTTAATGATTGATTGATGATTGAGTAGAAATAAATCACACAAATCAAGTTAAATATGTAACTTTGTAGTTTATCTTTTAGTATCTTCTCGAACTATAAATTCATTCGAATACTACTCAAGTTATATACCAACAGTAGTTTTCATCATTCGAATGAATTATTAGCATCTTGATAATGCATTCATAACCAAATATTTCGAATTGTTTCATTCGAGATGCGCGCGTCACTAAACGAACGTAGTTCGAAAAGTTATTAATATTCGAATGAATTACTCGCGCCTCGGAGATGAATGCATAATCGAATATTTCGAATTATTATAATAAGTTACTGTTGCGTTGAAGATAATAGAGTCGTGTATCATGAAGTTCTCGCAACTTGTTAACAACAGCTTCGCAAGCAGCATAGATTGTACTGAGTAGACAGATATGTATAAAAATTATTACAGTAGCTACAAAGTTACATTAAAATTGCCAATACATATTAATAGATGGCTTCAAGGGTTTTTTGATGAGAATTAAATAGCTCATTTACTTTCCATTTGTTCTAATGCTTTTTAAAGAAACTACATGAAGAGTCCGAATGAACATTAGTAAAACTCTGTATGAAGTGAAAAAAATGTAAACTTCCAAATAGAACACGTTGTACACATGTTGAAAAGTCCTAATTGGCTTAAATTGACAAACCAAATATTTGCAAGATATGAGCGATTTTCCGTATCAAGCTTATTAATATTTTAGGAGATCTAAACCAACAGCTGTTACATCAGCAAATAATTATATCCCCTTTGCTGCTCTTCCCAGGATTGTCTGCTAGTAAACAAACTACAGCCAATTTAAAAGGCAACACCATTAGAGTAACACAGAATAGAATGGCTATGGTTTGGCATTGTTCTAATTCTAGATAAGTGTTGATATTGGGGTTGAGTGCATTACGTTCGAAATTTGGTTATTTACTTGAGTCCATTCTATTATAATAATAGGTTAAATTTACATATTATGGGACTAGCTTCATAACTATTTTATTTAAGGAGAAAACTTTCTTTGTTTGCATGCCAAATTACATTTGCATCACTTCTATTACTTTCTCGTTCAACGTAAATTTCTTGCACCCCGCGTGATCTCTATGGCGATTTTCCTCAACTTGGACAATGTTGTCGTTGGTAGTGTACCATTTCGTTGTTTGGTTGTTATTGGTATTCACTTATCTCTAAAGAGACATTTCCATGTAAAACATTTAATTGTGCATCTCAAGGTGTATTTATTCAAGAAATGATTAGGATGTATTTGACGGATTCCGATTTAGAACGCAAGTTAGATTTAGGTTCGGGTATTCAGTTTATGCCAAGCTGTACTTCGGATGGGAATAGTTCTGAAGTGAGTGAAATAGCAGGTCGCATCAGCATACTAGAGCGTGAAAACAGTGAAACCCTACAGGAAAGTAATACTAATCTCCGAGGTTCCGACGATGATGGTGCTACTGAAAGTGGCAATCTATGTAAAGCTAAGTATGGAAGGAGAACAGACTGAAAGAAGATGGTACCTACCTATCAATTGTTTACTGTCTGTTAAACATTGCAGGTATAAACGCATATTCTTTATTCCTGCTGATCCTTTTATAATTGAATGCCGAAAAACATAATAGTCGGCGAATATTCTTACAAAAGCCTGAACTCGCCCTAATACTACCAATCGTGGAGCAAAGGGCTGAAATATCACACAACCAAGGCTATTGAGCACATATTAGGGCGAAAATTGTCAGGAGTAGTTACGCCGACATCATCGTAAACCGGCAAAGCAAGATGTCATTATTGTTGTAAACTTTCTCGTTTAAATTAGGAGAAGACTAACGAGTTATCCAAAACTACAATTAAATGCTGGAAATACTCGAGATATGTATGTGGAAAACATAAAAAGAATTCAACAGTTCTCTTGTGACAAAGGATGCGATTATAAATATTCTATGCAACTACTATAATATTTCTATTTTTTGGTAGTGGTTTCGTAAGAATGTTTTTTTTAATCAGTTAGTAAATGTAATGTTAAACGTTTTAATAGAGTGTGGACATTCAATACCCTCACTTGGTCTAACTGTTTACTAAACAAAGATTGGTTCTCCTAGGGTTAAGAATAACTTTTACATGCTCTTTTCATTCGAGATATGAAATAAAGGTTTATCTTCTATGTTTACAAGTTTAGTAATTGCAGAAACATTTAATCGGCGATTCTCTAAAACGATATGATGGATTAGATTTACCATTTCTTTTGTCTTCCAGGATCAAGATGCCACCGAAGATAAGAAAGCGGGAACATCTAACGTATATTTCATAATAAAATATTAGTTACTGTACTATATTCCATTCTTACATTACTATATACACTGACAAGAATGCTATACCACGAACTATTTCAGGGAATAATCTGCTATTTTATAGCTAGTAATATGAGAGACGAAACAGTTAATTGTAGACATAATTTCAGTATAATTTCCATTCCGGTTAACATTTAACCAAGTTGTAAATGAAGGTGAAATATCAGAGGGACCTCGATGGGACAGTGCAAAGATGGGCTGTCAGTCGAGGTCACAGTGAAATGCGGTCGTTCGGCTGCGTGGTCGAACCCCGGCTGAGGCGAGCGTATTTCACTTAATTAACTTTAGCGTGCATGTTGCATGAATGGATAGTATGTAAGGGACGCCCGTAGCCCCCTGAAGTAATACAAAAGTAGTAGTATAAATGAATAAGAAGAAAAAGGTAGAATAACACATCGAGCTTTATGCATTTTAATTGAAAGTTTAACATATTCACGCAACCATTTTATTTATGTAGAAATATTTATTTACAATTTTAATAGTAATAAAATTACAACAATTACACACAGAATTATAATTACATAAATAAAAAATATACATCTTTCAAAACCAAAGATGTCGGTATCACCATTATTGTTGTCATCGCCACCTAATTTAATAATGACTTGCCCATAGTTGTGTAAGAGTTTTCTATTTCAATTACATCTTGCACTGAATTTTTTCAATATTCGTAGGATATTTCTTCGACTTCTAGATTTACAGTATTTAATGCCTCACTGTCTAGACTGGGCAATTGATTCTATTGTCAAATATTCCTTTCTAGCTGTCCCCATTTCAACTCGATTCGTATAAACAAGCAGTAGTATGGTGGCAAACGCAATACGGGGTATCCACATTTGGCTGCAAGGTCATCTACATAATATTATTTGGAAAATGTTTCCCTTTTCAATACTTCTAACAAATCATCTCTTTCATACTTTTCATACCTGAAAATACATATCATTTTCGTATAAAAAATTTTGTATTTCTTCTTTTTTGTTTGTAGTAAGAGGCACTTTTATTAATACCCTAGAGTGATAACTAGCTCTATCCCTTGTGATAACGGAATGACTGGGCAATTTTTTCAATAAAGTATCCTTAAACCGAGATTCAAAAAGTTGTACAGTCATATCTTCATGGTAGTCCAAGCTACAATGTTTTGCTACAGTTTTTGCTGATATTAGTTAACCATCGTCAACCTAATCGCGTTTAGACCCGATATGTAGGATAATGATTTTTTCTCCTCTTGCAATTGGCGTATCTATATTACACTGACCGAAATTATCTGTCCAACTTTTTTCTACAATATCATGGGAAGTTTCGTCTAAATAAGATATGACGCCTGCAAAATAATTTCCTACGGAAATTCCTGTAAATTAGATAAGTAATTCGTAGATTAATATCAGCCTCCCGGAACCTCACTCGAAGATGGGCGGTTCACAAATAAAGTCAAATAAATAAAGTAATTAACTACTCGTCAATCACCGGTAAAAAGGGCGCCACCAGCTTGAAAGATTACGCTGATAATAATTCAGATGTAGATTAGAGTAAACTGGACCTCAGGTTCTTCACACTTATCTAATTGCTTCGTTTATACAAAATTATCAGAGATAGGGTAAACAATAAATAATAAGACCAATTGCAACAACAGTGATTTAATGATGCCAAAAAAAATATTGATAAAATAATTTCCCCAGTCACATATATATATAATTGTGCTAAAATGCACGAGGACCCTGTATACGTACACACCACCCGTATCATTCACTTAATATAGTGAAAATAAGATTAATGTAAACGAGCAAGGTAAAAATACTACGTTTGAAAATATACACCAAGCGTTTATGAGCTCTAAAAAACGCCCGCAGTCGTTAGAAGTACTTCCAGCGATCAAGCGCCCTGTAAACACATCATACGATAACAACAACCCCGAACAAACGTAATATTACAGCTCTCTATGACGTACCCTGTATATACTAAGTGATAATTACGTGCATATGTACGAAATACATAACACACTAAAGTATAGAAATTTTAATCTAAACAAATGAGTCATAAACCCGTTGAACAACTTGAAATTAAATTAATAACCCGACAAATAGGTATCTCAAACAATGAGTGATTTTAATCAACTCTACAAATCAAAGTAAAATTTAAACAATTACTTCACTTGCGTATTTCGTAGTTCAGCGATCTTGGATCTGGCTGCCCGTCGGAACACGTGCTGCAATTGCCCGTTGTCGGTATAAATCCAGCAAATTATTTGGGACACGCAGAATTCAAGATCTCATTACAATTAATACCAAGCTTTGGCGAAATCTGCCCCCAAATGCTAGTCTAAATAAATAAAAGAAGAAATGCGTTAGGCTAGCATGCTCGAATCAAAAGGAAGAAACTTACCAATCGAAAATCTCCGATTGACACTAACACAAGAATTAAACGACGAATATAAATCGGCCAAAGACCCACATCGACTCTCTTCAAACTAAATTAGAATACGATGTAATACAAGATGTCCTCAATATAACGAGAAAATTACTCAAGTATGGAATACTTCACAGAGGAACCTCGATCGTCGCTTAAATAAATTGTCACTGACCCACAAAAATGGTCGCCGGAAATGCAATTGTTATCCAAGTCTCGCACAGGCGCGTTTCATAAAAATCAAGAGAGGAAAATGGGTTGCAAACCAATCAGGCGCCAAAAATACCATTACAAGTGGAAGCTGTTGGTTCTCCACGACTGAAAAAATTCCGTGTTCAAAAATCGGCTGGTAAGATTCTGTAACGTGTGATTTCTGACGCATAGTGTATATCAAAAGTGTATTCCCATTACAGCGGTTTGGACGGCATACTTCGGGTTTTCCAATTCAAAAATTTGTTCTCGTATTGAGTTCTGCGCATCGATCGTGAACTTTCGATTATCGGACTGCGGAAGTTGGATTAAGGAAGAACGTATTCAATTCTCAAGTAGTGCAGACTTGAATTTTATTTAAGGTCGTTACGACTCGGAAGATTCTTCGAATTTGTGAATTTTCAAGTGATTAGGGGAAACTTAAACACTGTAGAGTGATAGTAAATTTTCCCCGGGAGAAATCCTAATATAGTGCACTCTTGGAGAGTTTTTCTTCTGCCAATTTAACATCGTATGGCATCAAATAGAAGCCGGAAGAGTGGAACCATCCGGAAATTTAATCGAATTTAAGAACGACGTGGAAAAATTCGCAAAACCGATAACTCCAGTACAGGGAAATCTTTATCGGAGCTACATGGATTGATTAGCGGGTGTGCGGAGCGAGTTCGTTGCGTGTCAGGTGTGAGACGAGGACATCCTACGTTCAAGGTCTGTTAACCAACTGTTTAACGTTCATACATTGGGTTGATAATTCCACGAAATTTTCGAGAAATCAGAGAACCAGCAGAGGATGAATAATTACAACTCGGTTTATTTGCGTAGGCATTATTCTGTTGAAATATAATAACTACTTGACTGTTTTCAATTAAGTACAATATTTTAATTGGAGAATTCTGTTTCATATTATAATAACGTTATGTACACCGAGCACTTGTTAAATGGTCTGCAGATTACGAGACTAAATTTCTGATTTAGAGATCACTAAAAGGGGGGAATTTTGCGTATGTTTGGAATTGTCCGAGCGGATATACCATTACGTTTTGGGTAATTAAGCTAGTTATTGCATATACGAGGCCTTGTGATACCGTGAATACTAGTCGGAAATTCGGTGGTAATGATTTTGGTTTTTTTTTTGAAGTGAATAAACACTTCCTAATTTATTCGATCTACGCATTATTGTTTTCCCTAGGAAGTTAGTTTAGATTCTGTTTTATAAAATTAAATCAGAGACAGTGACGCACTGTGGTCCGTTCTTTCTTTTTATGTATATTCATATATATATATTTATGTACATATATGTAATTTAGGGTTGTGATTTTGATTTTTTTATGTGTTATTCATTCGTGACAACTTGTATTGTCAAGATTCTTATATAATCTTGTCTGTATTGAATAATTAATTTTCTCAATTATTATAAACCGTGTTCAAAAACTCCCACGTTTATAGTAGGCTGTGCATCAGTTATGCGTCGGTAAATGTATGTCGCTTCATAACCAGCTGCCGAGCCGCAAACACCTGATGTTTTGAGGTTATCTAAATAATTGTTATTTGACAGTTGATTACTTGTCTCTCCTGTAAGTAATTAGTTCCAAAATCGCATTATGTACTAAAAATTATTTCTTGTAGGTAGAATTTGCGCATTACAAAATGGTGTTTTCGTTAGAACAAAAAATTTTCATAGTTGAAAGTTATTTCCGCAATGCAACAAAAGTAGACGGAGTTTGGACTTATTCAGTAGAGAACTGCACTGCAGAATTCCGTGATGAATTTCCAAATGTGGTTTTTGTGCATCAGCAGTTTGCAGAAACCTTGAAAAGATGTGTAGCCCGGTTCCGTGAGAGTGGCTGTGTTGTATCGAAAGGGGGTGGGCGACCAAAAAAGCGTACAGATGAAGCCGTTGCAGAAGTGACTGAGATTATGCAGAACGAGCCCCATACTTCTGTTCGTCATTTGTCGCAGCAAGTAAACCTCTCTGTAGGAACTTGCCATACAATTTTACGTAAAAATGCCCACTTGTACCCTTATCGTTTAACTGCAGTTCATGAGCTATTGCCACATGATCTTCCTGAAAGGCTACGTTTTTGTCAGTGGTTTTTACGTGTGCTTAACAACAATCAAGAAGCGCTTAAGAAAACGTTTTTTACTGACGAAGCTTGGTTTTACAGACAAGGATATGTTAACTCGCAAAATTATCGTACCTGGTCTGCGGATAATCCTCATACGTATGTTGAAGCACCTCTGCATGCTGAAAAGATAGGTGTTTGGGCAGCTATCAGTGCAAGACGTTTAATTGGACCAATTTTTTTTTAATGGTAACATTAATGCAGAAAGATATAGACAGGAAATTTTACAACCGTTTTTCAACGAACTTCATGATGATGAATTACGTGAGGGTTATTTCCAGCAGGATGGAGCAAGACCACATTGTACAGTCGAAACTTTACGATTAATTAGGGAATTCTATGATGATAGACTTATTAGCAGAAACACTGAAGTTCCCTGGCCTGCACGATCTTGCGACCTGACCCCTTGTGATTTCTGTTTATGGCCTTTCATCAAAAATTCAATATATCAAACCCCTATTAATGATTTGGAAGAATTAAGACTACGAATTAATGAGAAGTTTGAAGAAATAAATAATATGCCTCAGTTTCTAATAAATGCAGTTAATGGAGTCACAAATAGGGTTTTAAAATGTATTGAATCTGATGGTGGACATTTTAATCATTTAATCAATTAAATTGTAAACTAAATTTTTAGTTTATAGCTGTAATTCACTTTGCTGTTCATGAATTAATTTTTAAGTGTAAATTAAAGTTCCTCGTTTATAACCTCAATTTATTTTGACGTTTATTTTGGTTCATGTTTAAGTAAAGACATACTGTGTCTCTTGTTTTGTTAACTCATGGCCTACTCCAAACGTACTAGTTTTTGAACACCCGTTATTTTGAAATTCTGTCAATTACTCTTGTGTTTTATTGGGTCTTGTATAATAAGTTTAGTATTATCCAGCAAGGTAAGTCCGTTCTCCAGGAAGGTTCCTGTTTACCAGAGTCATCTTCGAGGAATAAGGGTTTTTTTTAAACAGGTGGCGCCTAGGATTATATTTCGAACCACCCTTCTTCGATTGCAGCTGGTCGACCCTTGTCCTTGATACCTGGACCTTGCTTATAAATTTGTTGTTTTATAAATTGTTGATGGTACTTAAACTTTAGCGTCGCCGTCGGTCAACTAGGCGTCACAACTCTTGCTTCAGTTTTCTGGGACAAACATGGGATAATTCTGATAATTATTTGGAACGGGGTAGAACTATCACGGGAGCATATTGTACTGAGTTGCTAACTAAATTACGCTAGAAAATTGTGGAAAAACCGCGGAAAACTTGCCAGATGTGTGCTCCTTTTGCAAGACAACCCTCCTGCTCACAAGTCGTTGATGGCACTGCAAAAAATTGATGAAATTGGTTTCGAATTGGTTGACCACCAGCCCTATTCTCCGGATTTAGCACCGTCAGACTATTAGTTTTTCCCAAAACACAAAAAACATTTGAAAGGTAAAAGATTTTCGACAAATGACGAAGCAATATGTGCCCTTAAGGAGTGGTTTGTAGACCAAGGCAAAGATTATTTTAAATGGCTTAGAATTACTTTATGAACGTTCTGCTAAATGTATAAGTCTTAAAGGAGATTATGTTGAATAAATACACTTTTGTTTTGAAATATTGTGGCGCTTTATATGGTAGGCTAGGTACTTATCAATACCCCCTCGTATGAGCTTTTCAAGATATAATCCATTACCTTTTGGCAATTTCCATTGAGATTATTATACTGCTTGTAAAATTTATTATTTTTAATCGTATATTTCGCATTAATTAATTTATTATTTCATTGGATTTAATTTTTGTAAGTTTTTGAGTTAGCTAAGTTACTAGCAACTAATCCAGTAACAAAGGTTTATAACTGTGCTCCAGTTTCACTTAGTTAGTTAATTTCTGTATCTTGCACCGACCTAATTGGTGAACATAAGCAATATTCAGTACCTATAGATGTATCTACACATCCATTCCAATGCGGTACGGCAATGTCAAATTTCCCCTAATAGGCGGAATGCCGTTGTCGCAATTACATGTGCATGCATACACAACATCCAAGCTGTTAAGTGCAATTATACATTCTGACAGAATCCTACAACTGGCTTAAATTGTTACAAATGGGTAATAATGCAGGTAACGATCTTGGAAATCGCAATCAATTGTCTAACAGTAAACCAAAAACTGCAATGTAAGGATAAATTTTAATTATCATTTTGTGTAGTATTTCGTTATTTGACATGAGCATACACAATTTTCTAAATATGCTAATCAAAATATTGTTTATTGCGTTCTCCTTTTTGTTTTGCATTGCTTTTATTTTAAGATACTTAAGCGCATTATACATATTTGCGAGGGTGTAGTTTTTGATGAAATTGTATACAACGTGTTTCTATAATAGTTAATCAATGTTTGAGAGCATATAAAACAAGAAAAATAAAGACGAAAATCATCAATAAAATTTTTTGAAAAAGTGTATACTAAGGGAGATACAACCCCTTAACGATCAGCTTCTAAAGATGGTTTTAATTTAATATCTCAGAAACCATAAGTGATAAAATGATAAAATTTGGTATAGATAATATCTTTTTCTATTTCGGTTTTATAAAGCCGTTCTAAGCGCACTGTTTTAGCTTAAAAACAGTACGTTAAGG
>JABXWE010009698.1:0-32823 GCA_014611495.1 Limonius californicus | reverse complement strand
TTCAAATTTTACTGTTGGCTTGATGCACGTAAACCGGCACTTTCACAAGCTCCAAATTCTTCCTCGATTCCAATTTAATGTTTCTTCTAATCGCCTTTGCCACGTATCCGGATTGGAAGGACCAAAAATTATGTTAATTCAGATTGCTCCGAATTAACTTTGCTCTGGCTAATTGTCTTGGACAAAAAGCTCGTGGTAGTGTCGTAAATACTACCACTTACTCACACTTCTAAATAGGTCTTCAAATTAGTGGACTGTATATTAGACCGTTTTTCTTTAACTTAATTTAGAAAAACGGGAGCCCAAAAACCAACCCTTGCTTGGACAACCATTCAAACCAAGGGATGAAAGTGAACTGTTTTATTTTACAAATATATACATAAGGTTACATAAAATGGGCGGAGGATCTTAACTGACCACCTGCAAAATATAAAGCGGAGCCGATTGCCACTTAAGGGTGTCGGCATTTGCGACTGAAACGTAATCCCGGACTTTCTGGGAAGGAAACGGCAATAAACAATGTTTCCAATCTGTAACATATTTTCACTTAAGAACTAAACAACCATTACTACCACTATCAGTAAAATAGTAAAACTAATATGGATACATTATTGAAATTAAATGCACCTGATGGCATTTGCAATTTCCAAGAGAAGAAAGTTTATTGGGAGTTCCACAAATTGCTGAAATCTGAATAACTAACACTTTTACAAGATTAATACTTTACTTGAAGAATACAAAATCAAACTAATGGTTTTCTGACTGAAGAGGCTTTTAAATAGAGAGAGATTAATAAATTTGTATTATAGTCTTTAACAAAAGTACCTCAAGAACGATGCGTCACAAACATTTCTCAGATAAGGGGTAGGTACTTATATAAAGAAACTTACTGTATTACGTAGGGTTAACAGTTAACCTGGTCACATTAGGAGGTAGATTTTGAAAAGATATGTTTGTTAGTACTGGTCATAGTAAGCGGGTGGTCACTATATAGAAAGTAGAATACATTAGAAAGATGGGATTTTGACAGGGACCGAGAAATACTATTTACTTTGATCGGATGGTCATAACATAGAGGTTGTCACTTTTGCAGGTTTTACTGTATTTATTAAATTTTAGTTAGGGTTAATTATGTATATATTATGTATATAATCGATTAAGGGACTGACTCGCTCTGTCCAACTAAAAGTTGTGACATACTTCCCGAAAGTAACGGTTAAATTCTATAAAATCGTTGAGAAAAATATTTCAAAAAAATGATCGCATATGTCGATGTTTATTTTTAAATTATCACTTAGAGATGTAATTGTCAACCCCCCACTACTCAAGCCCTAAGCGCTAGCAACTCCAACTTTAAAAATTCAAATAGCAAAGTACCCCTTCTCATAGCTTTGTACTCGTATGTATTCAAATGAAAGTGCCAATATTCGAGCAGGTGTTGATACGGCTGTAGCAATGAGTGGTAACAACAATTAACGTTTGTCGTTCTCAGTACATTCTGTAAAGATTGCCATGGGTTTGAGAAATTAATAATATAAAATTTAAAAAGAATGTATTTGAAAAATATCAAAACAGTGTAAAATTATAAATTAAATTAAATATTCAAATTGCTGTCCATTAACGGCGAGGCAATATCCTAATCTAGAGACAAACGCTTGTTGAATATTGTCTAACATTTCCGGGATGATTGAGCGGATTTCTTGTCCAATTCTCTCCTTTAACGCTTCGATATTTTCAGGTCTATTAAAATAAATTTTTGATTTTAAATAATCCCGGAGAAAATAATTCAACGGGGTTAAACCAGGAGATCTTGCCGACCATTCAATAGGTTCCCGTCTACCAATCTCCCGATTAGGAAAGATTTGCTCGAGATATTCCCGGATGAACGTGCATAATGAGGAGGCTGGTATCAGGTGAATCAGGATCTTCTGCATTAGTAAACAGTACCGCTAAGGCCGTATCAACGCCTGCTCGAATATTGGTTCTTTCAGAAGGGGTACTTTGCTATTTGAATTTTCAAAGTTGGAATTGTTAGCACTTAGGGATAGGCAGTTTGAAATTACATCTCTAAAAGATAATTTAAAAATAAAAATCGACGTGTACGAGCATTTTTTGAAATATTTTTCTCAACGATTTTATAGACTTTATACGTTACTTTCGGGAAGCACGGTATAATGAATGCCTACTAATAATATTTTATTTTAAACACTAGATTGGTGTAAGAGCATCTGTCCCGCAAACAATTGGCTTGGAGAGCCAATAGTTGTAGAACATAAACACCTGCGAGCAAACG
Organism: Limonius californicus; assembly: GCA_014611495.1. Taxonomy (NCBI): domain Eukaryota; kingdom Metazoa; phylum Arthropoda; class Insecta; order Coleoptera; family Elateridae; genus Limonius; species Limonius californicus. The sequence goes on along the minus strand of JABXWE010009698.1, from coordinate 30,530 downwards.
AGGGCGAGCAAACCACCACATTTTCTACCGTTGATATTTCGGGCAAAAATGTTTCGAATAAGCAAGAAGGTCTTACATACATACGAATACGTAAAAAACAATAAATTTATGTGGTTGGTTTGCAGCTCCATTGTTATCAATAATACTCTAATAACTTCAAAATACGTTTAATCACTTTCAAATTTCAGAATACACAAAAGTAACCCTTGCGAGTTCTTTTGTACACGGAATAATATTATACTACTTTAAATTGTAGTTCCTGAAAAATTTTTGAGGCATTCAAATAGTATTCTGATTTATGATCAATTCGTTTTAAGATAAGGCTTATGTCCCTTCGTAACATAAAAACTGCAGAACAAAACAATTTACTTTTTGTAAGCTACGCAAAGGTGACCTTCTAATCATTATGTGCTTACAATCGTGTGAATAATTGATATATCTAAGAGAATATAAATCTCAGATAGAAGCTGATATTGAAATGTGATTTTATATTGATAACATATGACAATAGAGACTTAATAACGATAATTACTGTAAAGGATGTTTACTAATACACAGCTCAACCATTCAGTAGAAGTACAATATGAAGATTATTTTCCAACTTCCTTTGAGCATTCGATTAAACTCATACCAAAGATGTTCAATCGGATTCAAGTTAGGGGCCCAAAATAGACCAGTCTATGACTGGAATTCAAAGTTCCTCGGGCAAATTTCTAGTTAGGGCGGCTATATGAGGTTTCGCATTATTATTTTAGAAAACGAAACCAAGTCCCATATATAAGTGCAGCTGCTGTGATATGCGAGAGTTCTACAGATCTTGCAACATTTAGCCTTTCTGACACTGCCACGAGGTCAGTTCTGTTGTGTAGGCTTATGCTTGTCTTTGATAACCCCAGTGGTATAACGGACACGACGACGAGGTTAACACTGTACTTCAACCATCACAACAAGTAAGGCAAAATCTAGACTCATCCGAACAGCATCCAGACTACTATTAGTCCAGATCTGAGTTCATATCATTTAAAGCAAACCGATTCCACTGACCCTCTCGGGGTTCTATGTCTCTTGGTATAGAATTGCGCTTAATGACAGCTCAAATGACCATGAAACGGTCTAGCGAAAGGTTGATCTGCGTTTTGCCTATTCCATGGCCTTAAAAGAACCGAATGGCTTACATCGACAACTCTTGCAGCATCCGTTTGAAACAGTTCAAAATTTTTCTCATACATAAGGCGCAATGCTTATCCTTTATTGTTGGATGCAGGACAATTGCATGTAGAATTCGGTGCACAGAATACCACGTAGTCTGCTGTGCTAGACATATTACAGGATATTTACGCCGTACCTGCCCATCCGGTATTATAAGAAATTAGTTTGTATATGTATATTATTTGTCAGATAGTTCACCCTTTTCCTGGTTTTTAAATTCTATTCAAAAAAATGTAAAAACCTGTGAGAAGATTAAGATTATATGTAATGGCTTTTTATTTTTAGAATCACAAAAGTAATGTATACCAAAAAGTACACTAAAATTAGAAATAGTTATACAACAACATTAACTTTCCTAGTTTTAATAACTTTTTTGAAATACTTTGCAAAAGCTTTAGCTGTATTTGGCCTTTCTGGATCGTTGAAATCTGCGTGATGCAGCCCAAATCGATTACTGAAAAATAAAGCCAACGTCATTGTAGCTACATAAAAACTGCAAAACTTTACGAACTTTTGCAAAAATCTCGAATTGTTATTTTTATTACATAAATGGTATCAAATTGTAATCAGCTTTTCAATGACAGCTTTTACGTTTATCTAAAATAAAACTAAAAATACCTACACATAACCATCTCTACATTCATAGTTGGCTCGAACACACCATGCTGTATAGACTTTAATGTTTACTTTATGATCTATGATGACATCTAACACAGCGTTTAATAGCCCTAAAAATAATAATAGCTAGTCAGAAATCGGCTCTCTACCGTATATTCACTCACTTTCATTGGAAACAGAATAGTTAATATTGCCTTGCAGTACTCTTTCATTAATTTGCCTTAAGCCAAGAAGGCCAAGAAGAATCTTGCCACGTTCTACATCTTGAATATTTATCAGGAGATGGATCTCCGCTTGGTTCGTCAATGTTTTCAACCAGGAAGGTACTATAGTGATTAAGGCCAAAGGAGTCATACGTTCCTTGGATGTAGTCTATTTCAATTTGATTGAATGTCGGTAAGTCATGAATGTGAAAAGCCTCCCATTTACTTCGTGCTGCCACCACCTCCTTAATTTCCTGGGTATAATCGCCCTTTGGACGAAAGATTGGATCTGCGTACCACCCAAACTATACTAGTGGTGTAGGGATGATCTGTACATTATAATTATATTACCAAAAACAGAACACGTGTTTCGGCAGCTGCGCGATCTTCTTCTGTGTCTGTATTTGGCTCGAACCAATATTTCGATTATCGATTGTTATACCTACTCGACCTACAGAATTTTTTATTGCAGTCGAGTCTTACCTAAATTTAATTCACCATTTTGGCTCTTTCTATATTCTTTACTATAAAGATGATAAGCACGTCCATGTGCCTTCAACAAATTGTGGGCGCAAAAGTAATCCTCAATTCCAGATGACATATAAGGTGCCTTATTATCATCCCCTTCATAGTCTTCGAAGCAAGTTTTCTTTGGTTCGTTAAAGGTCAACCACAGCTTCACCCTATCTCCAAAATGATCAAATGCTACTTTTACGTATTCCTCAAAACAGTTTGGGAAGAAACTATTAGTAAAACCACCCAAATCGTTTAATGGCGGAGGAGTATCCCAGTGGAAGAGTGTGACCATGGGCATTATATCATTTTATAACAACAAATCTATTAGTTGATTGTAATATCGAATTCCATCAGGATTGATCTTATACGCGAAATCATTTGGAAGAATTCTGGACCAAGATAGGGAGAATCGGTAACATGTTGCTTTCATTTTCTTTAAAAAAGTGACATGTTCATGCAGTTTGTGGTAAGTATCGCACCCTACATCCTCAGTGCTTCTATCTAAAATTAATTCTGGGTGTGTGGGTGTAAGGGTCGCAAATATTTTCGCCCTTTCCAAAGATAAGAAAACATTTTTCAGTAATACTCTGGTGACTGGGGGCAATGGAAGGGTATCAACAACACACTTAATATCCCAACTAGATTTCATTGATTTTTAAAAATTACAAATACAGGTGTTGTGAGCGTATGATAACAGTCATAATTTGTTTCTTTACAATTTGTATTAAACCTTCTTCTTCTTCTGCTTTGACTGCTGTATACTAGTATCTTTTTTCTAAATCTTCAGTAGGTTAATTTATTACCAAAACTAATGTTTTGAAGGATATCTCCTTAACAGATTATTGCAAATGAAGTATAGCCAGTGACTTCAAGTTTGCAATAAATTCTTTAAGAATTACTTACCACTTGTATTCCATGCCCCTTCCATTTGATATGAAGCCGTTGCCGTTCCAAACAAGAACTCCTCAGGAAACTCCCTATCTACTCCTTATACACTGAAACATTAATATATTATGTTTCATTTTCATGTAAACGAAATAGACTGTTCCTTTTACCTTAAATTGCAACATAAAATTACACTTAAAACTAGCGCATGCTTCTGCGTCTTGAATTAAAGTAATACCAATTGCGATGCCACATACATAAAATTTTATATATTGCGAACGTTTAAGCACCTGATGTCTTACTTTAATCACAGTCTGAGAGTTCAACGGTTTATCAATTAGTGGTAGTACTTGCGAGTTTACTCTCTTTACTCTCTCAAATGTAATACTTTGACCTGTTAGAAAATCATCCATTTCATGCCATCGGTACCAACCATCTATTTATTACTTAAGCAACTTTATTAAGCTCGAACTAGAAATAATTTTTTTAGAGAATTTAGAGCATCCTACAAGGAAGCCGAATAGCCTTAAGGCTTAAGCTTTTTCAGTTATGTGCGATCTTCATAATAAATGATATCATCATCTTCGGATTATATAGGTTAATGCTAAGTTCTCAAAAGGCTAAAAAAGCTATAGTTGAATTATTGGATCTGTGCTCATTCGAACTAAAATGTAATTTTAGATTCAGATTAGGGTTATCGCTGCGGCTCTTACACTACAAAGATTCAAGATTCCACTATTAATATATTTGTTAGCATTGAATTTAAGAATTTCTTTTTGTTACTTCTGGTCCATGTTTTTGAATTTTTTTCTCTGTTACTTCCACGTTACGTGTGTAGTTATTTCGTGGAAGTTCGAATAATCCTGAACCACAGTTTTTAACAGCGTAAAAAACTACTGGCACTAAAAAGGCGATAATTGAATTACATTATTGGAAGTTCGAGTAAGTACTAATGGTTATTTGTTTGCAACAAGTACATTAAAAATACGTAAGCACTTTAGCCCGTCCCTGTTTTGACAGTGTACCTACTTGTGATCTAGTCTTTGGAATATTTTAGATTCAAATTGTAACCAGTAGTAATCTCGAGTGTTTCAAAGATCAAATATTTTGATGTATTACTGAGAGTTGTCAATGACTTTGTTTGTTGAATAATTTTGGGTTCTCAATTTTAGATGTATATGTTGTCTGAGATAGCGTAGTGGTTTAAAAAATCTGTGTGCCTAGTAAAACCTTTTCTGGGGTAGAAGTGTTTGCACTTCCCGTGGTTCGGAGCCCATGTTAAACCTTCTCGCGTAACACAGGATAAGGAGAAAAAATTGCCACGTCTCGTAAAAAACAAAACATTCGAAGAAGGTATGCCTTAAAACTTTCCTACGGTGGTACAATTTTACTGCGAGGCAGATATCAAAGAAATCAATATGTTTAAATTGAAAAAGTACCTCTAAGTGATGCTTTCAACTGCTTGATATGCATTTACCTTCTGAGATAAATACTGAAAATAATAAGATCAATTATATTGATGTTAGATAATGCGTTATGCCAGTGAGTAAAAAATGTAGAGACCTTAATTTTTCACCAATTAACCAAATGATCATCTTTAGTATCCACGGTTTTAGTAGTCAAACGATGAAACAAAAATATGGGTGGTGATAAAGTTTGGTTGAAAATGAATAATTTTCTTATGTAAGGTTTTTGGGAAAACCCTGAAATACGTCAATTATATTTTCTAAAAACACACTTATTAACGTAAATTTTTCTATCGGCTTTTGTTGCTGCACTAAGACATTAGCATTAGTTTTTTAAATATAAACTCCATTGTTTCTCCTTATTTTGATAACACTTTTCACACGGTCCACTATTAACCAACTGGCATTGACCAGCATGTGTGTCAACACTTTTTATCGTCCGCTTCGGGGCCGATTTTTCCATTTTTAAACAAATCGTGTAAATTGTTGTTGTTGTTTGGTCTACTAATGTAAACTTGTAATGTTCCCGTAGAAAGAAATCTAACGGCGCTAAGTCAGGCGATCGCGTAGGCAACGGAAATGGTTCCCGCAATTCTTCCTATGACGTCATGTGAAATCGTGTGTTTACATTATTAGGAAAAATAATATAGACGGATTCGTCTAAAATACACTATCAGCCCGAAAATTATTGAGCGAATATTGCAAAGTGTTTATACACGTGCTGGTTAAGTAATTTTTTATAATGTTATTATTTATATAAAAAATAAATTCTGAGTTATTTGAACCTTACATGCATTTTTCTCGAATAATTGCTATATAAGCTACTATTTTTTTAACAACTTTTAACTAGTGAGGAAGTCCATCAAAATAAGGCTGCCACTTAAAGAATTATGGAAGATGTTATAGCGCAAAAACAAAAACCGATAGAAGAAAGATTATGTTAGGAAGTGTCTTTTTAACAAATGAAATTGACGTTGTTATAGGGTTTTATATCCAAACCCACAACGACGTTAAAAAAAATTAAATAATATAGTTACTAGTTTAGAATACACGCCAAAATATTCAGTTAAAAATTCTTCCGTTTTAATCAATAAGTTATCCAGTTTAAGTTTACCATCGCAATGCAAACTAGTTAGTTTCGATGTCACCAATTTGCTTTGTTAAATAATACTTTATCAAGAAAAATGTTAAATTAACGAAACGAAATCTATTGATTCAATTATTCGAACTTTGCATTAATCAAAACTATTTTATTTTACTGATAAAATTTATCTTATCCGCCAGAAAGACGGTTTAACAATCGGAAGTCCAATTTCATCACATTTAGGTAACATATTTACGGAACATTTAGAAAATCGGTATTTGGAATCAAATCAGTCTTTGAAAATTATATGCTGGGTCCGTTAAGTTGATGACACTTTAGCATGTTTTAATAGTTCATTTGAATTTATTGGTGATTTCCTAACGTTTATTTATAAATACTCTACAATCAAAGATAAACTTTACCTTAGTGACAAACAAAACAGATGTATCAAATGTTTAGATTTAAACATAACAGTTAATTCTAAGAGCCAACTCAAATACTCCATTTATAGAAAACATATACATACAGATATCACAGTGGGACTCATGTTATCATAAAACACATAAATTAGCAACGTACAGAGCTCTAACAGTTGCTCTAAGTAACAGTAATTACACCAAAACGAATTAGATTATTAAACAAATTATACCCAGTAATGGCTACAACAAAACTGATTGAGACACTAATTACAAAGAAAGATTATTAAAAAGGAATTCAAAAATATATCCAAGAGACCACTCTGACCATGTTAAATATATTTCAATTAAATATTTCGTTTATATATCGGAGAAAATTGCTAAAAGTATAATTAAAACAAGGACATTTAAAGTAATTTATAATAATAGAGAAAAAAAAAAGCTGTCAACACATTATCCAACGTAAAAGATACAACTAACGATTTGTCAAAATCAGGTATTTCCAAATTATACTGTTCACAGTGTATATGGGTATACGTAGGTCAAACAACTAGAAATTTTGATACCAGATGCAAAGCGCGCATGCGGTCATACCAACACAAACACCCAGAAAAATCTAACTACGCTAAACACTAACTAGAACACAATCATGCATTGACATCAAATAGTATGACATTTTTACACTTTTGTGATGATAAACGTAAACTGGAATACTCGAGGTCTTTCAAATTCCAAAACACACTTTAGCAAATACACCTTTATTGAATGAGCGAATTGGGCCCATACATTCCCCGCTATTGAAAGATTTTAAATAGGAGATCAGAGTTCAGTTTGCTGTTTTACTAACTACAAATGTTCACAATTAATAATTTTTTTTGAAAATGACATTTTCCATTCCGAAATACGTATAAAGCCGAAATAAATATTGAAATTGATATTATTTTTATTTTTAAAATATAAACATCGGCATATAAAGAAATATACAGTTCTAAGACGATAGAAGTGCTTCTAAAATAATTTACAGTGATCTAGACATTAGAGAGAAAAGAGAATTTTCAGGTAACTGTTATTGTTGCAACAGCTTTGGAAACGCTGCTCTTATGTGCAGTTTAAGTGGAGGGATAATGTATGCAGTATTTTCATGATTTCTATGCTAATGCCAACAGAATAATTGCGATTTGTGATTATTACCAAAGTTTATTAGTAACAATAACAGTATGTAGACATGTATGTTTATATCCTACTAGAAACAAATTCAGAAAGTTGAACTATTTTTAAATTTATAAAAATGCAAATTGTTTAATCCCAACAATTATTGATTGTCGAGCTCATATGTTACGTCACAAATAAACAAACATACAACTGTTGTTCGATTGTTATTCTATATATTGTCTTTATATTTTTGAATACATGCATATCAAATAGTTAAGCGAAATTATATAATATGTTGTATGAAAACATGGTAATCGTTTTGTTTTGGATGTTATATAATTGAAAAATCTGACATCCATTAGCTCTAGTTAGATAAATACCATCCTATTTATTAACGGTCTATTCAAAGAAATATGACAACATTGTTATACTATATTTGAAAATGAAAATGTGTCTATCACATAGAAAAAGAAATAAGCGCATCCAAAAGTAAGTGGAAAAGAAAACGAAATAAGAAGATTAATAGTACAAAATAATAAAATAATAGAAAGAAGCGACAGAAAATATACAGAAATAGAAACGTATATCAGAAAACGAAGATAAGCAGAAGCTTGGAAATTTGATGACAATGTAAAGTCAGAAAAACCATACAAAGAATATCGGCGAGAAATAACGAGAACATTATAAGCCACCTTCTCAGAAGAAAGGCTACATTAAAAAAACAAGCAATGAATGTACAAATACCAGAGAACCAGAAATTGTGTAAGTCGAGATAGTATTAAAAGCAGTTAAAAGAAATAAACAAATCGAAGAAGTGGAAACAAAGAAATCAGCAAAAATGTTTAGTCGGCTATTAAATAAGTTTTTACAAGAATGGAAAGTAGGATTTATGTTATTCATACACAAGAAGGAAGACCAACAGTAGCAACAGTAACAGCAACCCTTACTTGCAGAATTATATGAGATAAGATAGACCAACACTATTGCCAAACGGAAGCTAAAGAATGAAACCGGTTACATGCAGGCTTATTCTGTATATTCTGTTTACAACAAATTATACAGAAATTACGGCGATTAGAAGAGAACTGTATCTACCCTAACGAAACCCTATCACAACGTACCCTTCGGCAAAGTATAGGAAATACTACAAGAAACCCATATCAATCACACCGTAGTCAAATCACCGGAAAGATTGTCCAAGGACTCTAGAGTAAGAATTAAAATATGGGTCAAGAAATATCTTAAGACTTTACAGTAACAACAGGACGAAAAAGGGGATGTTGCATTTCTCCAACATTATTTAAACTATACTTTGAGAAGTATGATGTTAGTAATAGATGACGGTAAAATATATACTCTTCAGTTTGGGGACGCCAGGTCTTCATTGCTCAAGATAACGTGAAATCGGAATATACGACAAAAATTAGACCGCGGCTCTCCAAAGTGCGTATTAGTAGCAGGTGAAACAACACATTTTGTATTTTCCAACGACACATACACCAGACTGCACGAGAAACGACCAGGGTAGCTTTGTTATTTTTTTATCAAATTTTGATATTAAGCGATCTCTCTTAATTTCAAATTCTTCCAATAAACGATAGTGAACTATTTCGTACGATCGCCGTATTGGATTTGTACACCATTATACATACAGACAAAAAAATGCTTTTCATATTGGTAACCAACATACCTTTTTTCTGCCAAAGAACTTGCTGAAATTTGAAAATTATTGTAAATAATTTATAAAATTGGGAATGCTTTGAAAAACAAGTTACGTAATAATTAAAGTGGCAAATTGTATTGCTAACTGTCATTTAAACTCCTTAAATATTGCAAACATTTTGTTGGTCTAACGATAACACGATAAGTTCAAAAATACCAGATAATTATTTAAATTAGTCAAAGTGCGCGCCGTTATTTATGATGCAGAGGTTAGTTCTTAAATTCACTTCATCCAGGCATTTTCGTTTTTGAGGCGAAAATTTCCGATGTTTTTCATTGGGGTTAGATACCTTGCTCCACAGAAAGTAATCCAACGATGCGGTCGTTGTGAGTATCAGCTAGATCTTACTGATACCATTCATCATTTTAAGGTGTTACTAATAGCAATTCGTGTAGCATATCTTCTAAATTTGGTTGCAAAAAATTCAAATGTTCACACCTATCTAAATGTTCATACCACAATATCTAAAAGGCCAGCCCAAACGTTCAAAGAATGTCGAACTTGCGGCCTGGTCTCCCTTATTATTGAAATAAATTATTTATTTACCTGTCGATTTTAATTGTTTTTCAAAGCATTCACGATTCTATAAATTATTTACGCAAATGTTTTCAACTTTTAATCTGAAGGAAAACGGTTATTTTTGTACCAATTTGAAAAGCTATTTTTTTCTATTTCTCTCTTCTCTCTCTCTTCTCTTTACCCAGTGTCCATCCACTGCTGAATGTAGGACTGTCCTTATCCATTTCTGTCTGTCCTCTGCTTTCCTTCGTCTCTTCGGCCTGTGCCCCGGCCGTTTCCATATTAATTTTGCAATTCTATGTAGTACATCTGTTACTCTTATCTGGCTTTGATTCCACTCATTTGTTTTTCTGTTGCGTAAAGCTATTCCAAGCATAAGCCTTTCCATTGCTCTTTGGTTGACTCTGAGCTTATTGACCAGATTAGCCGTTAACGTCCATATTTCAGCAGCGTATGTGATACGAGTGGTAGTACGGACTCCTCGTTAACTTTGCTTTTTAAGAATTGGGACAGCTGTGCTTTGAAGATGTCTTTTAATTTTCCAGTTTCTTTAGTCTGAATACTTTTATCGAATGTTAGTAATTGTCCTAAGTATATGTATTCAGACACTTGTTGTAAGTTCATTTTCTACTGTTATATCAATTCCATTCATGTTGAAGTTGGCCATTACATCAATTTTATCTAGGTTCATATATAGTTCTATTTGCTCTGATACTGAGTATAATTGTAATATCATCCCTTGCGTATCTGTGGCATTTTCTACAAATATTATTATATCGTCTGCGTATCTTAAATGCAACGAGTATTCCTCATTTATTCCCTTAGTATTCCAGATTGAGGTTGTAAACATATATTCGAGAGCTCCCATAAACAATTTTGGTGAAATGGTATCACCCTATCTCACAGCTCTTTGAAATATTAGTTGTTTAGTTTTTTCATGAAGTTCTATACTGTATGTTGTATCCAACCTAACTTGCATATATGCAAACACGTGCTCAGAATTTGTCATGTTATCATCCTTAACGAAGTCTTCCATGAGGTTTTGAACGCAGTGGAATGAATCAAACTTCTTGTTTCCAATTGAAGTCGACCAAAAACCAAGTCTCTATATAAATCCATTAATTTTGTCCGTGGCTGTTATGTCAATATCGCAGCATTGCTACCTGCTATTCAGAATGTTTAAGTGCTCGAAAATATCAACAAGGAAAGCCAGACTAAGAAACGACAGGGTATTGGAAAATATGTGCTCAAATTCCGGTCTCTCAACCAATACTTTCACAAATTCTTCGTAAAGGAGAGAGTGCTTTTCCTTTGATTAAATTTACCACTTTCATGACATTTTTCAATACACAATCCATTTCAGAAGATGAAAATTTTGATGCAAGAGCTTTTCGATGTAGCAAACAGTGTAACAGTGTAGCATTTGGCATTATATTTTTTAATCCGACAATAATCTGTTATAGCCTTGGCGCCATCAGTGCTTATAGCAACGCATTTTGCTCAGTCAATCACGTATACGTATTAGTACTTTGCATGAAAGTGTCGAATGAACATTTTCTGGTGGTATTTACTTCTTATACAAAATAAAATATCTTCTGTAATATCATGGACTGTATCTTAAAAATGCTATAAATTGGTCACAGTTAGACACATCCGTGGAATCGTTCATCTGTAATCAGAAGTACGTGCACTTTTAATATTTCCAACAACTTGTGTTCGAATATCTTCTGCCATGCCACCTATTTTTCTTTGTATAGTATTACTAGAGGCTGATATTGCTTTCAGCGTGTCAGCCTCTTTTTCAGCAATCATTATTTGCACCATTTCAGCAGCTGCTGGTAAAATCAGTTCTTCGGCAATTGTATGTGGATTACTGGTTTTTGGAATGCGAAATGCAACTCGATAACTTGATAGTAACGTTTACTCATTAGCAAGGCTCGGATTTATATGCACGCTAAAGTTACAAAATATGCCCATATATATGCACTCAAAATTGGTTAAATATGCACCTATTTATGTCAAATATGCCGTATTATATGAAAATAAGCAGCATTATATGCAAAATTAAAAAGTAAAAGTTGCAAATTATTAAATTCATTTTATTATTATTTACTATAATATTTATCTACAACAACAAACCCAGAAAAATACAATATTAAACTAATACTTAAAATTACGTAAAATTAAAAATAATATTAGATAAAATAATAATTATAGAATTATTGCTGTAGACGTAGGTATTTATTCTTTATGTTTGATACAATTCTAACTATTAATTATAATATGTTTCCCAAAAGAACCCAGAAGAAACGACTGCCTTTTGTCAGATAATATACATTTCGTTTCATATGAAATGCACCCATTAAATATGTCGTAAATCGACCGATTCCCCCTGACAACATCTGCTTTGTGTACCTAGGTATTTCTTAGAACCTTTTAACTGGTCAGCTGGTCACTAAGCTGGGTCTAATTAGCTAGGTTTTCCTGGTTAAATTTTCATGAACAGGTAAACACTAATTCTTGGAAATTCCTAAAATCCAGCAGTGGTTTAGTCGAAGAACCCCAAAAATTTTTAATTTTTAGAATTTAGTGAAGAAAAATGCTTCAATATGCATTTAATTCAAATGTATGGAGCAAAACACTAAAATATGCAAAATATGCAAAACTAAAATGGTGTCATTTAAATGCATTTCACTAGACACAGATAGATACAAAAGCATTTAGTTGGCATATCGATACTTTAGAATATGCATTTTGCATAAAATCCGAGCCTTGTTGATAACTATACGACCAGCATATAAATCTATAAATTTTAATGTAATTGGTCATGAAAGAAAACCTAATCTACCTTTTCTTATTTGAATTGAAATGTTGTAATTCTTAAACTTTGTTCTTTAAGTTTTAAGCGATCTGTATAAAAGGGGCACTGCGTATTGCACTGAAATAAACGTAAATGGACATAGTTAAGATTTTAGTACGTGTAAAATTGCTAATTCATTTATGCCGTGAGAAATTTATGAATGTACATGTAGCCAACTTGTTATCAATGCCATGGCTTTCCTCCAATACACCTACATATTTCAAAATGTATTTAGCTTTCGTTTGAGCACGTTGCAGTATTTTTTGTTTTTGACACATTACCTAAATGCGTATTCCGTGTTGAGTAAAACCTGTCCGATATATATAGACTTACATTTTAGGAGAGTTGCTTAATAATAAATGCAGTTCAGAAATTGTTTCACGTGTTAGGTACAACGAACGCAGGTACTGCAATTAGGATCTAATAATTTATTAAACAGAGAAGCAGTAATAGACCACGTTATTTCGTTAAAACGTATTATCAGCAGCGAAATTAAGGATGTTTATAACTAAGTTCTTAAGCCTCGTCCAAACCAAGCCACGTGTTGGCAACTTCGCCGTTTCACACGTGGCCGACATCCAGACATTTTTGGAAATCTCTAGTCATTGCGTGTGACTTTACAAATTGCTTAAACCGACCGTTTGGAGGTTTCTGTTTAAACAGTTGACTGGAATGCCTTCTAGGGTCTAAGTATTAGGCATTATATACAGGTTGGACCAACTATTATGATAGCAGAAGGTTTAGTATAGAGAGGCCAGGCACATGGGTCGACATACGTCTATACAGTAATAATTGTGGTCATCATATTAATAAGGAATATGAATTTAATAAGAAACTCTTTATAGGTTCTACCGAGATATCGACATATCGGTATACAGTCACTTTTCGAGTTACGACTACCTCGACTTACGACCACTCGCACTTACGACGAAAAACTTTCATAAAAAAAATTAAAAAATGTTTAAATTTTTATAGTTTTCGTCAAATATATATCATATACCTATATATCTTGCACGATTTTGGCGTTTTTGTATGAAATTCGACTTACGACCATTTCGACTTACGCCCAAAGTTGCGGATCCGAATCCCGTCGTAAGTCGAGAAGTGACTGTATTCACATACCGAATGATTCACAGGAAAGTACCATTCGAAAAATAGGCAACCCAAATTACATATAACAAGATATTGGCGGTATCTAAATTATTATTGGCGGTATTATGAATCAGATATATCTGCCTGGTTTTTTTATTCTACTCAACTTTTAAGTAAACCATCAAGTATACCAAACAAGCATCTCTGAATCATTTACCGACAACAAAACTTTAGATATCGTAGTACATTCTGGTATGTATGTGTACGAAAGCAACAGTCTTATTTATAAATGTCTACGTTTTGAGTATTTTAATATAGTATAATAAGTATAAAAAATTATTCATTTAGACTTAAAACCATTATAGTATTAAACGAATCAAGCAGGTATCTCTGGATTCATACCATAATATCGTCAATAAAAATGTAGATATCGCAAATATTCTCATTACGTATTTTGGGTTGCCTATATTTGGAACGGTAGGACCGTACTCGGTATAAAGTAGAAATATGGAAAAACCAAATGTTTTGTTGATCTGTTAGTTGTTGTCATAAATACTACATGTTTTTGCAACAAAAATAAAAAACAATACTTAAAATTATGAAATCTAGTGGAAAAGCTGTTTTCCATCGTTTTTAGTGCTAAAATGATTTCTGCACGATCAAAAATAAGCGAGATGTTTTCAGAGGTTGAATAAAACATTTCCATACCCATTGCATTTACAATTTCCAATCGCCCTATAGATTTAAAACTTCTCTCCTTTAAGTAAGTTTAAGTATATCAAATATTGTATTATTAAATCTTTGTTTGAATTGAATGAGCTTTATTTAAGCCAGTAAACTGTTAAGCATCCCAAACATGCATCTCTGATTCATAATACCTACAATGAAAATTTAGATATCGCGGTGTGTCGTGATGTGTATTTTGGGTTGCCTAATATTTAGAATGGCAGGCTCAATCTACTCTGTGAATTACTCTGTATAGATATATTGACATATGGGTATATCTATATCAAAAACCTTTGGGCATGCCCATCTGGGTACTATCAGTTCTAAACGTAAAGGTAAACATATTTATAATTCTGTTAATTTTATTCAAATTGATTTAATATACATTCCAAACTTAAAAACTGTCTTTTTTGACAAATGTTACAAATGACACTTAAAAAAATATTGGCGAGGAAAAGGCGCATTTTTTTCATGGCCAACCAATTTTTCAACCATTGTTATAATATACGGTACGATCAAACAAAGTTCGAAGATTCATTCGGGCAATTTCCTTAAAATAGACGCAACTTATCAAAAACTGCCGTTGGGACATTAAATACGAGTTTCACTCAAATTATTTCATTCATTTTATTTTGTTGGTATTTTACACTGAGCGTACGCAAGTGACATGCCTGAGTAGCAAATATCTAACCTCCTCATAGGTGTGTTATATCAGAATTATTGACGTCTAATTTTGTGCAGATATTCTAGGCTGATGTGTATTATCATTTATTACATGTTACAGGTAAAAGAGGTTTATGTTTTTGTTTCCTCCTGAGAAGTTGTTTTCAAAATTATTTGTAAACGAAAATTTCTTGGACTGATAAACGCAGTGAACTTAATAAACAAAGAAAACGGGTTGCTGAACTACATCGGTAATGTTTAAATACTTATATGAGGATAGTTCATCAATTATTGTCCCTAACATAAAAGGCATTGATCGATAAATGAAAAATGTTTTTCCCAGAAACGTCAGTTATTGACATTAATATATGCCAAGTTGCAGGTGCCTCTCTTCTTGTTTATAAAAGTTATACATTTAATATTACGGTGCTGCTGGTGATTTTGCTGAGATGCAAAAATTCAAGACAAGGGTTGTGATAAAATACCTTCTTAAGAAGGGTGTATCACCTCAGGTGATTTTACCCCGTCATATCAAGTAATTAAGAATTGGTGTCGGAAATGCAGGAAGTCGTGTCAACATGCACTAGGTGCTGAAGAAAATATTGATTTGGTCCGTGATATGGTACTGACTGATCGGAAAATTACGGTCAAATATATTCCTGATACATGTGGCTTTTTCGTTGGAAGCGTTGAGAAAATATTGCACGGGGAATTGGGTCTGGAAAAAGTTTGCGCACCATGGATACCAAACATATTGTCACCAGCTGCCCAGGTTTCTCACTGCTGCGAGCAATTTGAGATTAAGGAATACTGATTTGGATGAATTTTTGGAAAGTATTGTAACTGTAGATGAAACCTGGGTTTATCACTTTGATCTAGAGTCAAAACGGTCGAGTATGGAATGGTGGCATAGTGGTTCCCGGCAGCCACAAAAGTTCCGCGTGACTTTATTGGCCGGAAAGATAATGGCAACGCTGTTTTGGGATTCTGAGGGAGTTCCTTTTGATTATTTACCACACAATAACGGGAGAATATTACTGGAAACTCATACCAAAAGTTCGTGGGACTATAAGGCGAAAAGGGCATGGAAAATTGAAACGTAACGTTCTTTCCACCAAGACAACGCTCCCGCTCACAAGAGCTGTGTTTGTATGGCTGCTGTCCACAATGCTGGATTTGAAATTTTAGAACAACGCCCATATTTGCCAGAACTGGCCCCCAGTCACTTCACCTGTTCCCCAAATCCATAGAATATTTTCGGGGAGCTCATTTTTCGAACCATGAAAAGGTGGATGGCTGCTATGAGTGAATGATTTGTAGTGCAGGACAAAGAGATTTCTTGTAAAGGCATTCAAGCTCTACATCATCGCTATACCATTATTATTACTATGGGGATAAATAAAGTTGTTTCAAAGTCATTTGCTTCTATATCAGGTACAATAAATAAAGAACCACCCTCGTACATACCAAAATGATTGGAGTTAGTACTTAATTACAGTTTTGATTATTGGCTTTTCTTCTGGTGCCACGGATACGGGGAAAATTGGCTAAAATGGTGCAAGTCAGTATGAATGGTTGTCTACCTTGCTAGCTTCACTATGAATAAAAAGCAAGTTGATAATTGATCCAGCAATGTAAAGTTGTGCTGTGTAGACCGGGCTTCAGGATGGCAGTAAAAAATGTACTTGCTGTACTGATATTAGCAAGCATAAATTATAAATACGACCAGTAAAGAAAACCGCATTTAAATATGGTTATCGTAATAAACTTTGAACTTGTGTAATAAATATCATTTTTGTGAGTCGGCTGTCCTGGTGAATATTGATCCTTTGATCTAAATAGTTAATGTAAAACCCCGCTATTTTTAATCTCTGAATGAACGACCTTTGTCATTTTGATAGAATAAATATGTATATCCATCTGTCATGAAAGCTGCCCATTATAAATAATAATAAAATACAATCGACAATTGAACCAGAAAACTTTTTAAAAACATTCTCAGCAGTTAGTGTTTATTATATACTTCTGATAGAAAGTTTTGAGGAGGAAGTAAATTATAGTTTATGTAAGTACACTACAATCATAGGCAAATAAACACAGTGTTTATTTGCCTATGCTACAATGCAGGGACTACTTTGCTATAGCTACCTGAGCATTCTTTCAATCCTAAGGGTTGCCTACCACCGGTAAACTTGCTTGTAAAGGGCCGTTCTACAAAAAATATGTGTAATGCATATTAATTTTTGAAATTTTTGGTGTCTTAGTGCCGCACACACAGATTGAGCACCTTTGTTATTCTGCATTGCAATGTTAATTTTACATATACAAGGTGTATATAAACAGATCAACAGTAACTAATAAATAAATTGGATATGGGAAGTGTTTACGGGGGAGGATTGTTCCGTACCCGGCGTCAACTTCAACCCTGTATAAGGTAGCTAGAGACGTGGTGCAGCAACCCAGGGGGACCGACCGTTGTAAGTACTCACCCAGGCACCCGGGTAGCAGCGTGTTGGCGTAGCTTTTCTGTCATTCATCTAGGTGGTGACCCCGCGGATCGTTGCTTAACCTCGAATACTGTTTGACCAGTACTTGAATTTGTGCGCTACAGTGCTGCGCTACAATAGCTAATATCATTTTTAGTATAAAATATTAAATAAACATGCGTTCGAATCGTTGTAATTGTGGAGATAATTCATGAAAACGAAAGTATCGGTGCTTAAATTATACTAATAGTACTACTCCATGATCACTTTAAATTTAATCTATTCAAGGTTTCGCTAGGAAATGGATGACTTCGAAATGGAGTATTTCACTTTCAAACTGCTCTTGAAAATATAATACAGGAAAATAAGTTGAAGGCATTATTATAAAGTATGTGTATTTTGTATTTAAATTGTACCGATAATTCAACAAATTTCCAACAAGAATAATGTAATTAGTTCCACAAAAGTGGATGCAGTTGTACTGTGCAACACACAGTTGCGTAGCGTAGGGATCCGCCTTTAGTTCCAAAGGTTTTGGGTTCCGTTCTAGGTAAAAGATTCAATTTCAACGAATTTATTTATTTTGCTAGACAAAGAGATATTGAAATTTCGGTATGCTATCTCGACAGTACTGGCAAAATATTTCTTAGATCTACAAATTTTGTTTATCCGATTATACTAACATAAATTAATTCACGTATTTGTTTACTAGTTTACTATATCTCTATAGTATGTATTACGAGATTATCAGAACCCTCAAGCGATTAGAATGTTGATTTAGTTAATGTGATTTTGAATTAAGATGATTTTAGTTCATTCTGAAGTGCACTGGTTATCATACTAAATATGTTATCAAGCATTATGTAATATAGGAAAATTTTTATAGGTTTGGTGTAAATGTAGAGGCGGCCGTGAGGTAGGGGTTACCGCGTTTGACTGTTACGCTGAAGATCTTGGTTTCAATTCCCAGTACCGGAACATCGGATTTTTAACGGCCGTTCTCCCACGCAAGGCAATGGCAAACCAGCGAGGTATTCTGTTAAGCAAATAGTAGACGTGTTTACACTTCCCGTGGTTCGGAGCCCACGTTAAACTGTAGGTCCTCTATGTCTGTGACGCTCTAAAAACGCGCAACACAGGCATAGAAGAGAAGATCGCTACCTCTCATAAGAGGTAAAGCATTCGAAAAAGAAGGTATAAATATATTATCAGAATCTATGAACGACTTAACATGCTAAAGTATGAAATAAAATTTACCAAAAAATCTTTATAAACTTTTAATTGATACTCTCTTTTATTTTTGGTTAAAACATAACCTATAATTCGTGTTTTCAAAACTATATTGTATGTATATCTTGAGAGTTCATTACACTTGCATTTAGTCATACTGTTGTGGTCGGCCATTAACAGCAGTGGCACAAGAAACCCCAAAAATACCAACATGAATGACAAATTTCCCTAACAATGGCCTTCAAAATAGAACCTTGCAACTTGTAATTTGCAATTATTAAAAAACCAAAGACAACCAACAAATAAAAGTTGTTTATCAACGTCTCAAATTCGTGCCGTAAGATCATTTTAAATTAAAGTATAATATTAATTATTATTTTGCAAACAATGCGCAATCATATTAATTTTGCTATAATAGCGTTTGTAGCGTGTAGGCGGTATACTCGCCATATATGTAATATACTTTATAAATTTAAGATGTGGTCAACGACCGCATTGTTTGATTACACTTTTGCACATGTTTCACATTGCACATTAAGTTATCCAATTCTATGTAGGTTACTTTTTTCATGGCAATCATTTGATAAAGAATATTTAATGCCTTTTCAATTCATATAACATTTATATGAGTTTTTAGCAGACCTCTTTTGAGAAAATCGCAGGAAGCTACTGCATTCGAATAATCAGGCTCCGGAACGGTGCATTTTCATTATGTGTTTAAAGCGTTTCTTTTTTTTGTAAAATTCACGACTGAAGGGTTTCTGGATATGATGAATCTGCTCACATTGCATAAAATTTTATTACATCCGATTGATACCGGAAATGCCAGTAACCTTATTGTACGTAGACTACCGTATATATTTTTTACATTTCCTAGGGAAGGAACTATAAAATATTGTTGGCAATATCTATAGTGTCCCATCTTGGCTTTATAAAAAAATTATTCAACAATTTAATTACAAATAATCACCTTCACAGTTAAGGCACCTACCCCATTGTTTTACTAACCGACGTATACCCTGCACATAGAATTCTTGTGGCTGCTGATTGAAGAAGTCTTCCACAGCTATCGGTACTTCTGTGGCAGACTCAAAATGCCGACCTTTCAACGCCTTCTTCAGCGGTCCAAAAATATGGAAATCGCAAGGCGATAGATCCGGGCTATAGAGTGGATGCTCTAAAACCCCCCCATTTCATTCGTTCAACATTTTCTTTTACCACATTAGCAACATGAGGCCTAGGATTGTCCTGCAGAAAAATGACCCCACGCGTAAGGTTTCCTGGACGTTTCCGTCTTATTGCTTGATGAAGCTTGTTCAAAGTTTCATTGTACAGATTTGCATTGAAATTTACTCCAGGTTCCTCTATCAACAAGGGTCCTTCATGGTCGAAAAAAAATGTTAATATCACCTTGCCTGCAGAAGATAGTGCTTTAAACTTCTTCGGTTGCAGTGAACTTGAATGTTTCCACTGCATTGACGATAACTTACTGGTACACATGTGTTACTGATGGCTCGTAGTAATGACATCAAGTTTCGTCACCAGCAGCTATTGACAGAAGAAAGTCGTCACCATTTTGCCTATAGTGTGTGAGGTTTTGCAGAGATAAGCCCATTCGCAAGCATTTTGGCATTAACCAAGAGACGAGGAATCCATTACGAACAAACTTTGTTGTAACTCAGATTACGAACAATGCTATGGACATATCCTACACTCGTACCAACATATCTGAAACTTCTGTAATTGAAATTCGACGATTTTCTCTAATAAGGCCTTCCACACATACCATATTGTTTTCTGTTAATGCAGTACACCGTGCACCTGGTCGCGGCTCATCCGTAGTCCTCTCTTTTCCATTCTTAAATTTTCGGCACCATTCCTTCAGAGTTGGGTACGCAATACATGGATTTCCCTACACTGCTTGCATTCGCGCATGAATCTGCAATGGCTGCACACCCTCAGCGCATAAAAATTGTCGGACCGCACGCTGATCAAACTTTTCAAAATCGAAGTTTTAAAAGTCAGAATCAAATTCAAACGCCAGAAACTTATTAAAGTGTTGCTTACAAACACTACCAACATTAACAAACGTGATTTGAGTTTCAGTTGAACAAGCCTCGTACATAAAATACAAATACGAGGAGTGTTTAAATTTAAACAGGAATGTTTAATTAACGACTATTCTTTTTTTTTTTCTTTCATCAGTTCTTCTTTTACCTTACGGTGTCGAGTGTACATTCATATAACCGAGATTCCAAAAATTAAATTAACTAAAGGTTGGCCGTGAGTCTGGTTAAGATATCCAGGGCAATTGTTTCGCTGTAATATTATTTTGACAGTGATAGTTACTATGTCGGAACAGCGCATAGTAGTCAAATTTCTTACGAATGAAGGTGTAAATTCTACTAAAATTCTTACAGGATTTTGAGCACAATTCGGCTGTAAATGTGTTTGGGTCGTCGAAATCTTTTAGAGACGGGAGAACTCCTGTAGGAAATGAGCCTCATTAATCGGTTAATCGTGGAAATTAAGAAATAGTTAATGCCCTTATTCAGCAAGGTAAACGGGTAACAGTTCGTCAAATTTCTCAAAATTTACAAATTAGCGTCTGAAGTGTCGAAGACACACAACACACAAAAAACAAGCTAAAGTATGGTAAGCTGAGTGCCAGGTAGATTCCACACTTGTTGAACAAAAACACATGTTGAATCGTTTGCAAACCGGTTCTTCGTTAGTGCAGCGATATGAGGAAAGAGGAGATGAATTGGTGTAATCAACTGTGACAAATGATGCAACCTGGGCACATTGTTTACTCCCGAGTAAAACTGTGCAAGTATGCAGTGGTGTCACATCATTTCCAAAATCAAAGAAAGCAAAAACTGCTCGTAAAGTACTTTTTTGGGATTCTTGATTTCCGTATAGAACGTCGTACAATTAAAATCAGATCATTATTTGACATGTTTACGCGATAAAGTTAAGCAGGCGACCAGAAACAAACGGACAAAGTCTGGTTTGCGTTCTTTAGGACACTGCTCGCTCTCATACCGCTGCAAGAACAATTGAAACCATAAACAAACTTCAGTTGTAACCTTCTCCCGCCTGATCTCGTTATCTTTGATTTTTGTGTTTGTTTCACCCACTAAAAGAATTTTTAGCCGGGAAAAGGTTTCAGTCAAATAACGACGTTATCGAAGCCGTTCAAGGGGGAATACGCATGCAACCCACCTCAACCCTCTTCTTCCAGTACGGTATTAGAAAGCTTCCGAATCAGTGGCGCAAGTACTACTAGTAAAAGTAGTTTTCATCGTTATAATATAGCAATATCTTCATCCTACATCACTCCTGGCTTAGACCGCGTCGTCAAGGAATTGACTGACTGACGATTCGCTTACCGTTGCAGGTAGCACTATCGCGTAAGCGTAATGAGTGCTGGACTGTCGGATCGGGTATTTATAGGGTTTCTCTTAGCCATGGTTGACTGGCGGAGGAGTCTTGGTTCATATGCTGGGCTTCAATTGATTGGTGCTGGTTGATTGGTTACCACCGTGCTTGTTATCTGTGATGGTGCATATTCTTCGGCTGTGATTTTGCGTTGTTTTAGCGCTCAAGGGGTTACTTCGCATTGTAATACTTCTTTTTATAAATAATATATACCTGTTTAAATTCGTACTTTTCACGTAATAATACTGACAATTATACTCGTAAATAACGATTTCGTTTGGTTGGAAGAACATTTAAGTCTCAGTTTTGGGCTACCATAGCTTTTATTAAAATATGTAACTACTAGAAATTGTTTAGCTCTGTAAACATCCTCTTGTATTGAAAATATATAGAAAGATTGGATTTATTTATTGCGACAATGTGTAGATTCAATCACGAACCGTCATTGTAGAACACGTCACAGAATCCAGAGTTTTATGTTTTTTTTTTACACAATTCTTTGTCGTGTCACACAAGATTCTGTGTGCAAAAGCTTGTTCAAACTCTGCAGATTCATACTCTGAAATCTACAGATTTTTGTTCAGAATTTGTGTCGTATCAATATGCAAACGAACAACTTTTAGTGTTCATCAATGATCATAGAAGGCAGAGAAGTAAATGATTTGCCATGTGTTTACGCCACTGCGCCGACGCTACACCTCTCCACACTTAATATAAGTTAGAAATACCAAAAAAGCACAAACCCAAAGCTACAGAAAAATAATACTATACAAGACGCCAACAAATTAAAAAAACTCGTGGTTATGTAAATTGTAAACAACAGTAAACAATTATTGTGAAACCTTGATAGAATTCACATTACACATTACATTACAGTGTTTCCATAGATGTCAATGTAATTTTGAGCTGTTTGCGCAGGCTCACAGGCTTAAATTCTGGTTCGTGTCGTGCATATTTTGCAGAATTTTGTGAACAAATTCTATGTAGTGTCACACTCTTTGTAGGGGATTTTGTGTACTGAATTACGTAAAATCTGCAAATATTAAACAAAAGCAATAGTAATAGTGATAATAACGATAAATATTGAACCTAATTGTTAAACTACGTACAGACAACCAGAACTATAAATAAAATTTAGCCTTTAGGCAAAATAGACATTGTTTATTTCTAAGTCTGGTTAGTAAATACTTAAATAGAACTTCCAGTTTACCCTGAAATTCTGGAAATGCAGCTGCCAAATTGTTTTTTCCTAAATCTTCTTCTTTCTGTGAATTATTTTCAATGTTTCACATTTTACATTGTGTTAAACAACAGAAGGGGTGCAAGCGGCAGCTGGGGAGGAGGTTGTAAGCCCCCCAAAAATAAACTGCTGACTCTCCCGTTGGAAATATTTTTGAACCTTTTGTGGGTCACTAATTATCACACTACACTATCAAATTTATATTTGGTTTTCTAATTTACACCTCATTAAAACAAAACTTAATTACTGTTAATGTTGCATAAAACATGAATTTTAGCAATTTACATATTATATAGCTGCCATTGCCATTGACTGGCCGCCTCTGAATACAATTCTTAAGTAAAAGGTGTTTTCACTAGTTTTACCTGTTTTTGTAAACTTAGTTTGAACTGGTTTCCTGTTATAGTCACTATTTAAGAAAGGACAGGAGGTGTGTCTGCTTTGCCCCTTTTCCGTAAAGAAATACTCGTACTACAGGCACTAATAAAAACCACTAACCTTCTGCAAATTCTTGTAGGCATAGAAACCAATTCACTTTGAATTGTTGATTAAAATATGCAAGTTATTTAATATTAATTAATAGCAACATAATGCGTAATATTTAAGATTGCTGAAACGACGGAAATTACTCAAATATCAAGACATGCATCTATTTTTAAAGCAAGATTACTATTTTTATTTAAACTTTACTAAATAAATACTTATGACTACAGTGTAATGGCAAAATAAATAGTGATTTTGCACAGTAAGTGCAAATAGTTTAATTGAAATAGTCATTTTACGTTATAACGTGACAAATACAATCTGAAACGTACAAGTCATGTTGGAAAATGAAGAAATGAACTGCAATATATTATTAATACATATAATTTTAAGAGACTTGTTATCTATTTTTATTTGTCATTGGATATGTAAACATTTCAATGTTTTGATAAGGCAACCGGTTATTGCAGGATTTAACTTCAAATTTCCATGAAAGCCACATTGCTAAGGAACATTAATATGCTTACACTCCAAAAATATACACTTACAGTAGTAAATGTACTGTATATACAGCGTGGTGATAAAATTGCGCACAAAATTCATAACTCTGTTATTTACTGTTTTTTGGGAAATCCCTTAAAAAATCAATTTTAATTTTCAAAGAGACACTTCCGAACGTATTTTTTTCTATCGGCTTTTGTTTGTGGGCTATAACGTCATCATGAATTTTTTTTAAGAGGCAACCCTATTTTCCCTCTTACTTTGATATTTCCCCAGTTAAAAGGTGGTAGTAACCCACATAACAATTTTTTTAGAAAAATACACATAAAGTTCAAAAAACTATGGAAAAGGGAATGTTCAAATTGTCCACCATTAACTAGTTGGGATTGGTCAGGACGTGTGTAAAAACTTGGCATCGCACGCTCAATCATTTCCGGGCTATACTTTCCATTTCTAAACCAATTCGATGCTTTAAATCGTCCAAATTGTTTGACCTACTATGTAAATTCGACATTTCACATAATCCCGTAGAAAGAAATCTAGCGGCGTTAAGTCAGGTGATCACTCAAACAGTCCCCGTCGCTCTAACCATCTATCACCGAACATATCGTCAAGAAATTGCCGGACTTGTACGCTAAAATGTAGAGGAGCTCCATCTTGTTGAAACAAAATATCAGTATCTTCGCTGTTTATAAAAAGAACTAACTTAAAATACCGAAAATTTAAATTTTAATGACGTTATTTGTAATAATATATAATAAATAATTTCCGAATTTTTTGAATACTATGTGTATTTTTCTTACAAAAATTGTTATGTAGGTTAACCATTTTGTTATATCACCATTTAATTTATCACCACGCTGTATACTACATACACAGAAGAAAATGTATTGGAGTAAAGCATGCATTAAGGCTTACACTTACTATCAGAACATTTAAGAATTCTTAAAACAAGAATTATATAGAAATGATCCTGGTTTTCAATAGTTAAAACTACACACATTTTTAAACTACTAATTAGGGGGTGAGACTTCAACGTTTCTCAATGGTAAAACCTTAAGCCCATAAAACAATCCTCATCAAAGCGTACACTAACCTCATTTTATTTTAGAAACAAGAAACTGAAATAAACGATGATAATTAATTTGTTTTATGAAAGAATTTTTATTAATTCTGTCAAAACATAAATCATAAATTACCAGTTAGTAGGTATAAATCGATATACGCTAATTATGAACAATTACCGCAAATAGCTATAGGAACTCTGTTCGAACATCGATGACGCTGTGCAAGAAGACTCTTCAAGCGTTTTACAGTGCCAATTAAATATTGAATTAAGTGCATCTTCGTAAAAGCAGTAGTAAATGTTAAATTTGTTCTCAAGAAAAGTTCACACACTTAGTTAAACGACTTGTACATTCCTAAGCAACACAAGTTTCACATCATTCAGCGAGTCTATTCGCGTAGGAGCAAGTTAATTACACACTTGCCTGTATATAATTCCGCTTCAAAATTGGTAAATTATTTTTTTCCGTTACTATAATTATTATAGCAGTATGACCCTAATTTACTATTTAAGCTTGCAATTTTTGAAATAATTGTTATTTTAACACCGTTTTTCATGCAATTAGATCTTGTATAAATGCTGCAAAATTTTAAAAGTCTGCCGTTTTCGTTTTATGAGTTGATCTCATAAATTTCATTACATAACGATACTAATGTTTAAAAAAACGAAGATAAAAAATATAAATATCTAGCAGATTACGTAAACAAATAACATCATTCAAGAACTAGTTATTAGATTGTGGAAAAGATTCTTCCAATTGATAGTACAGTTTAGGTCAGCTAAGTTGTACCATTTTAAAAGTACAACATACATGTATCACAGCAACTGATATTACTGAATTTTTTACAATGTAGAAATGAGTCATAGTCGCATTCTGTCAAGTTGATCTTTTACTGTAGTAATTAACTAATATTAATTGTGTTGCTATTTAGCAAGAGAAGCTCCCATTGGTGCAACCGGTCTATAGTAAAAGGTGACCAAGTGAACAATAAATAGTAAAGTTTTATTTCATTCAGTAAACGTTCAAAAAACAAATCAATTTGCATCAGAAAAATAGAGATGGTATCGCACAAAGATTATGATGGGAATATAATCACAAATGTAGAAGACATGCTTAGAAAAGTTGAAAAATACCATAGAGATCTATATTTAAGGAGAATACAACCAAACGAACAGCAAACAGAAGAAATGAAGTAGAAAATACAGAATATCAGCTCCGAAGACATACCAGAAATAACTGACGAGGAAACTATTTCTACACTTAAAAATATCAAAAACAGTAAAGCTGCTGGACCGGATGGAATACTACCAGAAATCTTTACAGGAAGAGACTCGAAACTAAAGATTGAATAGATTTTTAATAACAAGGTCAAATATCAAAATCCTGGCTAGCAGCAGAAGTCGTCCTTCTCCACAAAAAAACTGATATTAGAAGCCTTAACAACTACAGACCCATCAGTTTCCTCTTTCAAATATAAATACAAATTGTTCACAAGAATACTCACCAATAGATTGACTATGAAAATAGACCTCCAACAACCTCATTTACAGGCTGGCTTCAGGGCAGCATACAGTACATGCGACATAGTTAGAAGCCTTATTGAGAAATGCAGCGAATACAACGTAGCACTTTACTTAGTTTTCATTGGTTATCAGAAGTCATTGGACACTGTAGAGATTTGGGCTGTACTTATCTCTCTGAATGCATGTAAAGTGGACAGTTGATGTACGAAATTAATTGAAGATATATATTCAGCAGGAACAATGCACGTAACTCTTTGGGGAAAGATCAACGATAGACCAACAAAAAGAGGAGTACGACAAGGTGACACCATTTCACCTAAACTACTCATATTTGCCATTTTGACATCATCCTCAAGAGCTACAAGACATGATTCGGGATTTGAACCACCATTCCAGAAAAGTTAGCCTCAAAATTAATAGGAGTAAAACAAAGATAATGACAAATGTATAAACAGATATTAACATACAACTGGAAGAGGTGGGACAAAAGATGACAACCAATAAACATCACATGAGCGACGAAATATCTAGAAGAATTTCTCTCTCCTGGGCGGTTTTACAAGAGCTAAAACAAATATTTATGTCACACATACCCAGTAGTGTCAGCCAATGTGGACTGCTGGTCCTCATTGATGGAGCTGAAACTTAGTGCCTCACGAAAAATTGCAAACAAATTAATTACAACTCAAATAGCTCAGGAGAGACTAAGACTAGGTATCAAACGTACAAACCTGGATCAGGGAACAGACTAAGCTAACAAGCGCAAAACTAGGATCTAAAACACCGTTCACAGGGCCTAAACCTGTTGTTGGTCTAAATAAGCGGACAGTGAGACGAGCAGATAAACAATCGATCGTAACTAAACATTCGGAACACTGGAAACTCTTCCTCGACGAAGACAAAGCAAAGCTATGGTGGGCAACCACCCCCACAAGTTTACCAAAACAGTGCTACAACTCAGTAGGACTCAAATTGGAGTAGTGACAAGACTCCTAATGGGACACTGGTTCTTCAGACAACACCTCTACAACACAGGAAACAGCCTCCCACATAATATTCCAATGTAAAGCCTTAGCTCGTAGAAGATATCAAATCTTTAAGGGCACTAATCCCAACCAGATACAACCGCAAGCCAGGTTGATCAACGAACTTCTAGACCTGATAAAGGAGATGGATCTACTTGACAGCGACGAATGACAGAAGGGGATGCACAATAGGCGCAAGAGGCTGCAGTGTCAAAGGACAAAAACAACCCTCCCCGTGCAATCAATCAATCAAGCTGACAGGCGTTATCGAAAGAGTAGCTGAACTGAAGTGGAAATGGGATGGCCACGTGGCACGAAGAACTGCTAACAGGTAGACTAAAAGGCTAGTAGAATGGAGACCCAGAAAATGACACAGAAGCAGTGGCACATCGAATACCCGGTGAAGAGACGACATACAATGGAAATCTTTTATTGAAGAAGGAGAACAACATTAGGATATGGAACGAAATGGGAAAAGCATATATCCAGCAGTAGATTGATATAGGCAGGTCGTGATCAAAATGTTCAAAATGGACTCCACCTCTACACACTTTTTTCGGACTAGAGCAAGCATGTTAAGCAGTACATCCATCATGTAGGTGCTAAAGTTTATGTCGTACATTAGTTTTACATCTTTCAACAACGCAGGTAAAATGTTTTGTAAGAAATCCAAATAACGTTGTCTACTTAAATTTTGGTATAGGAAATCTGCTTCAATAATATGGTGACCTACTATGCCACACCGAATATTTACAGAAAAAACTCGGATACTCTTATATGTAATAGCGCGAGTTATGCCTATTTACTTCACCATCATCGCTAAACAATACACAATTTAAAAAAGAAGCTGATTCTGAAAGGAAGTACAAAATTGAAATTTTCTCTAAGAGTCGTTGAAACGTGATTTGTATGAAATACATTTTCTTTCAGAATTCTTCTAATTGAAGTTCTACTAATACCCACACTTGCCGGCCTCGGTGGTCTAGTGGTTAGCGCACCTGACTGTAGAACCAAGGGTCACGGGGTGGATTCCGACCGAGGTCGGTGAAATTTTCTAGCGGGGATAAATCTGAAAATGCGCCTTCTGTCGAATAATAAGTAAATCCTGTGCCACTACGATGTGATCATATGTGGGTTGGAACTACCCCTCATAGGCAAAATTGTCAGGCGATGGTCTTCTAGCTGGATAGCACCTGATACATAAATTAAGCGCATTTCTGCAGCATTCACCATAAACACTGATCAATTTAATTAATTTGAAGTAAAATATACTTTGGTTGCCATGTCATGCTTTTGTGTCCTTTTTGTAAAGCAGACTGTATACATATTAATGCCATGTAATGTTTTCGAATTATTTCCTTCTTTTAAAAAATAGCTTGCCCATGTTTTAAGTTCTCATTAAAATTGTTATTTAGAGAGAAATATAAATATAGAATTATGTATATTTTCAGCGCTCAAACAAAGATCCCATATTTGGAATAATAGGAGAAAAATTAAATGCGCAAATAAATCTCGTTTGCGTGTGTTCATGTATTTATAACAACTAGCAATATTCCGCCATATAAAAAGCGTTAGACACATGCTTGGCAAGTGTTGCAAAGATATATAATTACAATATCATAAACATGAATGGTGTAATGGTAACCTTGACATCTGCCAGGGGCAATAAAATAAATTTTACAAGTCATACCGGTGTGGTCTCGTCGTGGGTAATCTAAATGTGACTCACAATTTTTTGAATCTCATAATTGGATTATATAATTCTGCGTTCAACAACTGTCCAGACTGAAACGGGTTGAATGAATGATGTAAACGAAGCGCCAAATTGAAGTAGTAATCTAATAACGATCTGCCAATTATAATATGGGCTAAGGAATGAAAATGTGATTTTAAAGTAGTTTAAATTGACAGTACAATTCTTTAAGCAACTACACAGGGTGTCTTAAAATTGACGCTCGTGCGTTTGATACAGGGGACTAAACCAAATAAAAAATACAAGTGCAAAATTTTCTGATCTTTTCTTTCGTTAGCGGGATATTGATAAAAAAACAAAAACTTAACAACAACCTTCAAGTTGTATCGTTATTGCCTCAACGAAGGGTGGCTGATAATCCCCGGTTAACATTTACCGGTATTGTGAAATAACACCCCGCCTTTAGGAATTTCATTTTCAAATATCCATTTTATTTAAGTATAAACATTTATTTACACTTTTTAATAATAATAATAATACTACAACATAGAATTATAATTACATAAAACAAAATATACTATTTTTTGGGGTATCTATTTTACATCGACTGCAATTGTATGTCCAACTTTACTGTACAATCTTGTAGGAGTAACACATATTTCTATTTTCTTGGAGATATGTTTTGAATTCCTATCGATGTACTTTCGGA
>JABXWE010009696.1:0-26086 GCA_014611495.1 Limonius californicus | reverse complement strand
CTGTCCTGTTCCTGTTCCGATTCGTCACTTTCCCCCCCCAATATCAACTTGAAAATCATCATCCTCGTCATCTCTCATTAGCTCGTTCCATAATTCTTCATATGTCAAACCTTTTTCAGACATTTTTCACAACAAAATCACAATGCACAATCATAAACAACCACTTCACTACGTTATAAGTATAGGTTATCTAAGCCAGCTGATTAGAATTCATGTGACGAGCAGCGCAGTGCCTGTGCGCCATGGTGAATATCACTGCTTCGTTTAATACCATAACCGGGTCAGTCATGACCCAGTCAACTGTTTTAATGGTACTTTTTGATGGAAATTTATAAATGGCATTATACCTTAGAAAATAGGTGTGGAACATCACTACTGAAGCATTGCTGGATGGACTGCGCTCAGAAAATGTTTTAACAATAATTATTAAAAAAAAAACGATTTCTGGGTCAGATCTGACCCGATCTTGGTATTGCGAGTGTTAAATAGTTGTTAATTAACAAAAAAGTAACTTTGGGCAATGGTGTGCTACACAACAACATTATCCATTGCCAAAAACCGAGCAGTTGCTGTTCTGTTACATAAAACTAGTATATTATTGTCTAGAAATTGTAGATGTAGTTTAAAATAGTTATTAGAATATTATTACATAGTAGCTATTTCTTGAATATGAACTATTATGTAGCCAAAAACATCAAATTTTTTTTTTACAATGAAAATGCAATTCATAAATCTTCAAAATTAAATATATTTCGACGATACATTAGTCTTCATCAGTAATAAAACAATTAACTTAAATTTATTCTTTTACAACTGCGAATTGCATTTTCATTGTTAAAAAAATGTTTGATGTTTTTGGCTACATAATATTCCCTATTCAAGAAATAATTATAAACTGCCAGCCGTTTTTCCTATGATAGAAGAATAAAACAAATTTTCAACAGAAGGGAAGTTGAAAAAAAAAAGAAGTTAAATCACATTCAAGATGCCAGAAGAACTTATAAGAGATTTAAAAAAAACCCGGATTCGCAATTGTAAAAGAATAAATTTAAGTTAATTATTTTATTACTGATGAAGACTAATGTATCGTCGAAATATATTTAATTTTGAAGATTTATGAATTGCATTTTCATTGTTAAAAAATTTTTTTTGATGTTTCTGGCTGCATAATATTCCCTATTCAAGAAATAATTATAAACTGCCAGCCGGTTTTCCTATGATAAAAGAAATACATAGCAGTGTAACAAAATAATATTGCAAATAGGTCATAGAAATAGTAAGCACGAACAACAAGGTGAAAGAAGGATCATTTTATCCTACACATCCAACATTGGTATCTTCAAATGTTTAATGTCGCTATCGATTTTGCTAAAGTGGCAAGGTGTTCTTAACGTAATTATGTAAATACATACCTAAAAATTGGTAATGGTTTTTCTTATTGGCCTACTGAAATTTGAGGTGACAATGAAAAAATACATTCACCTACACCATCCTTGCAGGAAATCGAAAAGGTACTTTTCGCGAAATGAAATTGAAATAGCTAACTGTTGTCTGAAAGTAGGTTCCTATATGTAGGTACTCTTACTATAAGAAGTATTATCAAAAATTGAATTAACCAAGTACTACACTTCTGTAGTATAAGCCTTAACAAGAAATCTGATTAAAAAGTGTATTGTTTTAAATCACAAAGGAATGATGGAAATCGCAAATCATAAAATAGTTTACGCCGAAAGATATGAAGGGGCATATTTTATGATATACTTTTACAAGAAAGATTAAAGGTACGACATCCGGTAAATCAACTACGCTTGCTCTCACTTCCTGTATAGGTTTGGATGTTGATTGATGAACGCTTTCTCCCTGATCGATTTTAGGACTAGTTGCGTCCAGACGCGCACGTGTATCAGTGTATCACGATGGTAAAACTGAATACACAAATCCTTACTGTGCGTATTTTATTCTGATACACATTAAACAAACACTTAACATTAGTTAGATTTGCGTTTCTGCTTATACGTAGTAAATAGCGTGATTATTTTACAATCTGGCTGTTGAAAATAATATCAGGTCAAGAGTTATCCTTGAGCATTGCTAAATCTTTTTCTGCATTAAAAATAGATGTGAATAGGCTATTTTTAAAAATAACCATATTGGCGGAATAAAGTGGCTAAAAAAGGGGAGTTTATCGATACCTATCCATTATTGATACGAAATTTACCTGGCGGGGCATTTCTGTACAAAAATAAACACAACCAGAATTAGCTATTAAATTTATATGAACCGATTTTTCGATAACTGATTAAAATTCTGGGTTGGTCACAACCGAATTAGGGGCGAGGCAGCTAAAGCTTACCACCGTAATCAATATCCGTCTTAAAATTCAACTGCTGACTACAGCACGCTCAGACCAATGTAATATTTACATCTTTGTGCCGGATTATCCTAGCATATCTTTTTTGGAATTTGATATCTTTTAAAAATGTTCAGCTATAACGAAGTTTCATAATTGAGGAAATAAAATAAGTCGTAGATCGTTTGCTAAATACCTATAAAATGTATTACTTTATTTCTGTTTTCTTCAAGAAATCAAAAATTCAATACAATTAATAAATAAAAATAAAATTTTGAGAAATATTTACTAAATGTATTATCTCTATATTATTATTTCCCGTCGCAGTCGACCAGAGGTTCGTTCATATCATTTACTTTGGGGCATATCTATTTCATAAAAATACTATGCAATAATAAATTTCAGCAAATACTAGAAGGAACTAGAGTTAGGTTGCGGTTATTCGTTGTTATACTGCTGACTTCTATAGTGATTGTTACAACTTGAAAATTTGTAGTAAACGTAGTTTCTGCTAGTATGTAGAAAAGCTGAGGTTAATAAGGTAAAGGTAAATAATAACCTCACTCTCATTTCATCCCTTACAATGTACTTCCTACCTCCTGAAATGAGAAAAATTGTATAACTGTTGATAAGAGAGCTTCTATGCAAGGGAAGCATAAACATAAATACATAGGGTGTGTCAAACATGCGACAAATACCAGAAATGTGAAACTACATAGTAATCCACACGAGGCGGTTAATCAAAAACACAACACTAGAGTACAGTACATAAATGAAGAAATATACAGAGCGCTTTATAATAAAAAAAATCTCTTAATCTCACATCGAAACATTGATTTGTTAAATACATATTGCTGTGTACGAGAACAGCGTCGTACAACTCAAAGCTCTATGTTTACTTGCTACATATACATTTCAGTAACAACTTGAATCCGCTTCCGACTAGCTCTTGCACCACTCTTCCTCAGTTTCCGGGTCGCTCTGATACCTCAGTACCTCTTCATCCAAATTACCAGAAATACAACACTCCTTTTGATTCCAAATTTATTTATTACGCCAAGGTTATACATAGCCTAACATCTTCAGTGCCAAAAATTACATTAATCATCTTATTTAATTTATTCAAATTTGTACGAAGCTCGGATTACTGTTTTTAGATTATTTTTACTCCGCAGCTTCTTTTTCGAACCAAAAACAATTTTTCTTTTTTAAAAACTAAACATTCTTTTTTATCCCCCCAACAACCCAGTGATTGGCCAATCGAGCTCCAGGGTTCTTTTCATTCGTCCAACACCTACGTTGGGATAAATACCCTTACTTGGTATCCCTCGACTCGCCAGCCACCTAACAGTATTTATTAAACTAACAATAATTAACGTACACAAAGGTTGTCTATACCGCTACCTTTGGTAACATAGCAATATCTTGCATCTTCACACACATTTGTTCAAAAATCTGTGTTCAGGTAGCCTACACAGGGTGGCCTTAATTTATACAGCAGATATATCATGAAATAGTCATGGTTTCTGAAACTTTAATAGTATACAACTTGTTCAGTACGTCGAAATCAGTTATTAAGATGGAAATTAGTAGTCGGCTGCTACTAATGGCCATGCACATACACGTTTTTGGCTCATGGTGGCTGCCAGTGGTGTAGTTATGGAGTAAGACAGATATTTATATACACTACGCTACTGAATAAATTCAGAACTGTAGTTATTTTATATTTACAGAAAAAATGTTATTGTTTTTCCAGTTTTTAAACCTTTTCATGCTATATCTACTGTACAAATTACAGTACCTACTAAACTTGGAGACAATCTGTGTGTCGTAATCCTTGTTTATATAAAACCTTCCATTAGAAAAATCAGACTTGTTCCTTATCTCTCTCTCTCTCTCTGCCGCTCTTCCGGCTTTCAATCCGCAGATTGGTTTTTCGCAGCGCTCCATTCTTTTCTACTCAGGGCTAGCCTTGTCAGTTCCTTGTAGGTATGACATTCCATGTCCTTCAGTATTTGTACCATATACTGTAGTCTCGATCTTCCTCTGGAATTACGCCCCTCGATTCTTCCTTCAACTATTGTTGTTTATATGCGACGATTCGTAATTGTGTTTATTGTACTAGTTGTAGATTTTGATGTAGCAGAGAACGGGCTATTCATTATACACTAACATAGGAACGTGGCCACTTTTATTACTAAAACACTCTCAGCGAAGACGTAAATTGATGTACAATTTTTCAGACCACTCAAACAATAAACATTTACTTGATTACTTAACAGTTACATATGTTATAATTTCATTAATTTCAAGTATGTAGCTTTTATCTTATCTACCATAGCACTATGGTGGATACTAAAATTATGACGATTGGTAAAATAATCAACAATAATCGTAAATATTACGGAATTTCAGGTTAAATTAAAAATTTCTGATCGTAGTAGCGTTCATAACAATGATCTCATTTTTCTGGTATTACTATCAATAAAAATTTTTAAATGTTAAGCCATTCTAGGATTTGATGCTATTATAACAATTTTTTACAAAATACGGTCGAACCAAGCTCTTAGTTTTTTTATAATTTATGAACACACAGCCAGGCAGCTAAATAAGATCAGTTACTCTAAGTCTAAAAAATATTTGCTAACATTTGATTTTAAAAGCAAGCATGTTACGAAGCAAACCATTAGAGCAGGCAAAGGGTTCAAATGATATTTATATAATTTGCTAATACGAAAGTGATACATAACTGAATTTATATTAAACATAAATCTCTAGTTTTGGTCATACCTTACAGTTCTAATTACTAGTGCTTACTTGTTGAAATAGTGCTGTAATAATTTTGTAGAATAGTAGATGATAATGAGAAACTTACTGTATGCAGTTGTTGTTATTATTCCTTGTACGGATAAGTATTAGTTCTGAATGTTAAACTATCAAAGTAAGTTAATTTTTTGAACTTTCGCTTATAGGCTGTAGGGTTGTGATAGACATTCGGCACACGACATCTGCAATTGATCCAAGATAACACTATGGCAATTGAAACGAAAAGAAAAGGTCTGGCAATATCAGAGATTATAGAAGCAAACGTGCATAAGGCCCTTCAAAAAGTAAAATATATTGAAGCACCAGGACCAGGAAATATAAGAATAGAAATTGTTTAAATATGAAAAGGAAAAAACAACGCATAATCAAAGATAAAATAATGTTTAGTATATAAGTACCAGAAATAGATTGAAGAGAGCTGATGATGATGATGATGATATAAGTACCATCTTCAGAAAGGCAGATAAAATAACTATAGAAGGATAACTATTTTCCAATTCATAGTCACTGCTCTACAGTATCGTGAAACTTCATATAGAAGAAGACGACACTACAAGTGGGAAACGCAGTTTTCGAAAAGAGAGATCGTGTTCAGACAATCTACACTGCATGAGATAGATAATAAAGAATAATAGAGAAAAAATAATAGTTACATGTGTGACATACATATATAGATATAGAAAAAGCATATGAGAAACTTCTACATGAACAACCAGACCAAAATCAAAAAAGGAAACAAAATGACGAAAGCCGTAAGAACATCCAAAAAACTAAAACAAAGCTATATTATCGTCCTTGCTGTTTAATATAAATATTGAACGGGCCCTGGAAACGAGGCACCGAACGGCTTAGCGCACACCCGTTTGGGAGTAGGAACGGCAAGGCGTAGAACAGTTTGGCGCAGGAACGGTTTGACGCAGACCCGTTTGGGTGCAAACGTATATTAAAGTTTATTATGTTAAAAATCAATCGCAAAGAGTCATGCTTTTGTTTTAGTTTAAACTAATAACTATATTAGTATTTACGTGATTTTAAGTTCTTAGAACTTCTTCAAAGTTTAAAAAAATTGTTTTTCAAACACAATTATAATTTTACACCAACGTCGAGAAAGCAGTCCTTTACACATTTGACCGGTATGGTTGTCGAAAGGCTAATCAAAATTTTATTTAAGTTTATTAATAAAAAATATATGTAGAACGATGCCAGTACTTTCATTAACATATGGTATAATAGTAATTTTCTTATTAAATGGTATAAATCCAACAATGTTATTCAATACAAATATTTACAAATACCTATTTTTGCATATATTTTTACTAAATCGGTTGTTTTAAACATTCGTTTTATAAATTAAATAAAATTAGTTCAGCAATTTTATTAACAACACAAAATGTGCTCTTTAATGTTCCTGCGCCGAACCAGTGCCACCTCTACTTACTACTTACTACTTACTTACGTGGGTTAAGCTTACCTACAGATTCTGTAATTTCTATATTTTTTCACATGCATGCTATATTCGATTCAGTCATAGAGCAATAAAGATAAAGAGATGTAAAGGTATTGGTTTATGCGAATTCTTGTTCAATGGGTTGCATATTCAAATTCTTACAAAACCTTCGTAATTTTGCGCCCCTGTCAGACGGGATTATAACTATTTTTGCCTGCTACAGAAATGACCTCATGCAATCCCACAGTGTTGCCAAACCTACCTTATGCGGCAAACCAGTGGGCCGTTTGTGGCAATATTCACCTGTACCCTTTCACTTTAGTAAATAGATTAAAAACAGCCCAGTTTTGTTTTGATTAAACATACTTTTGGAGCCATGGTTTATTAAGAAAAATAGGAAACAAATAAATTGATGCAAACGGTCTACTATCATTCTTGTAGGAAAGTTAAGATTGTTCACTTTTAACAGGTCATAAACGCCGCCCTCTGTGCATTACATCACAATTAATTCGTAACATGCGTAACAACTACCGTTTTCCTTTTTCTTTTGAAAGCTCCTAACATGTTACACATTTAATTTGAGCTACACTTTTACTCCCGATATTTTACATTTTAACCTAGTTTTATTGTACGCGATGATTTGATTTGAATTGTAAATACAAATCCAGAAAAAATTACAAATGAGATTCTTTGACAAACAAATGTAGAAAAATTACAAAAATATAACTTCCCGCTAAAGAACAAACAAAATATTTAGAAAGTATCCGAAGAGAAAGAATGTAGCGTGGAAAAAAATTCCTTTATGGATACGTTCAAAATTTGTTGGAACAATAAAATAATATCACGAAACCCTGAAAACTGTAAATATAACTCAAAAAAACGCACACTTACACAACTGAGATTCTTTGGTAAAAAATAATTTATTGTAGAGAATTTATGAAAATAAAACTTCCTGCCTGGAACAAACACAAATATTTATAAATAAAAATTGAACAATTTCTTGCGAAATATTATTGTAAAATTGTCAAATAATTATTGATTTTTCACACTGTTGATTTTCTTATTGAATCGGTTGGGCGTTCGTAAGTCCTGAGAAAGCCATTTAAGACATTTACGGAGTTTACACATAAGCAAAACTCTTATCAAAAACTGCCTATGATCATAGCATTTATCATCACTATTTAACCATTCCGGCATAATTCTTGTTATGTTGTCAGTAGACTTTTTTACCAATTTTTTTTATAACATCTGTATAATTTCTTTCACGTGCAAAATAATTTGAGAAAACCTCTAACGAAATCGTTACCACTTTTAGTACAGTTTCTGAGGGTGTTGTTAAATAGTTAATGCTTCCGCCACTGCCGTAATCTTTTTCTAATAGCAACAATTGATTTTTATTAAGTGACATTCTTTCACCACGCATATTAATTGAACACTGCTCACAATCACTATATTTTTTTAATGTTGTATTTGTGACATATCCGGCAACATAAGTAATTGAACATGTTTCTACCGTCACTGCATTATTACTAAATAGTTTATTTTCACCAATTAAATCCACTTCCGGTTCCACGGCTACAAATTCATCATTAAACAGATCTTCCAATTCTTCACGACTGGGTAAATCGTCAGATATCTCAAAACAGCTCGGATCAGATGACGTCAAACTGTTATAATTATTGCCTTCCATGCAGATAATATCATCTTCGTCCAGTTCACAGTTTGATTTTTCAGAAGGCGTTTGTAGTTTAATAAACATACTGTAACGCTTGTCGGCATGATTTCGCGGTGGGGTTTGCGTTGTGCCCGCCTCGGCGCTTTAAATTTGAAAATAAATTTTCCAAAGGATCTTGATTTAATCTGCTAGTTAACAGGAATTTATAACCTTCATTTTTTAATTCTGCCCATAATTGCAAAACCACTTGCACTGACTGAATAAATCCTTTAAATCAGTAAATTCCTTCGTGTACTTTATTCTTCTTGGTGTAACTTTTCCAAGTTTTCAGCAATTTTAAAGCACCTTCTAAAAATATTTCCACGTCAGGTTTTTTCATGGACAATGCACAACCATAAGGGTTCCGATCATACAAAATCCTACTATTTAAAGCATCGAATACATTATTTACATCTTTTAAAAATTTTGCGGTGTTAAGAGCACTACTACTTGTAATTTGTCCGGTTTGAACGCCTGTTTTCACAAGGGCACTCATGGAGTTCGAAAATATTTGTGTTGCATATTTAACGCGCATTTTCTGAAAATTGTTAGGGCTTATGTGAGCATCAGTAATTTTTACTGCAGCTCGCGTGGTGTTTGACGACATGTCTATTTGATACGCGGTCACTACGTCACCCCACGAAACCTTTTCATCTTCAACGTAAAAATCTTTTGACTTCAAATTATTTCTAACACTCTTCACTAGATGCGGAACATCATACATAGCAAAAATCTTATTACCGTTGACGAAAAAATATGGTTTTTCTTCGGTAATGCCCAATTCCAATAAAGCTGATCGATTTGCAGAACCTTGGTCACAAGTTATAACGCGAACTCTCAAACCGATGTTTTGAAGCATTTGAATATTTTTAATAATTAACTGCCGCAGGGTTTGGTGTGCTACCGTACTACAAGAAAAATAGTAACTTATGGGTAACTTCCACTTCTGAATAAGTCCTCTCGCCATAAAGACTAAGGCATGTGTTGCTATTCATAACTTCATAGAGCAATAAAGATATTATTGCTCTATGATAACTTTCAAAGGGACGCAGCTATTCAAATTTCAACAAGTGAAGAACAATAACTCTTAAGCTTATTTTCCAGAATTTTTCTAATGGATTTATCCGTGGAATTTAAAGCTCTTTTCGTAGTGAATGATCGGGCGAAAAGCCTGCTTTTTAGTAATTTAATAGTTACTTAATTACTTAATTACTTTTGTATTTTCAGTAACTATAACTGTAACGTGTTACAATTATGTAGTAACTTAGTAACAAAACTTGGAAAGTTTAGGCATTTTTATGCTTCAAATTTACAAAACTTTAAGAATTTTCCGTTTCTAATGCATAGTAAGTTAGTAGTCAGTAAATATATAATAAATGGTACCAGTATTGTCCAACAATTTTTAATCCCTCAACAACTAGAGACACTCTGCACAGGTAAACGGATTACAGTTAAGTAAAAGCACAATGCCTAATTAACTGGCAGATTTTTGTCGGCAACAAGTAAATGGCGATCGCAACTTGGAATACTTCTTAAGAGCTGTTAGTTATACAATAATTACTTTTAGGCCCGAGTGATTCATATGGTTTAATGTTACTTCTAGATGGATTTAGTTTTGTGTAATTTAGATTTAGGGTATTTTCAAAATTTTATACATACTACATAATATTTAATAAAATATAAATATAAAAAATATAATACCACTGACTTCTCATTTTTTTATAGTGCAATGAATTTAAATTTTGAGTGTTCTTCAATATTCCACCGGGCTTTTTCCCTCGGCTTTTTTTCTAGTTTCAAACTGCAGGCTTCCGAATTTATTTCAAATTTTACGAAAATAAGAAAATACTGCATTGTTATGAATGAAAGCAATTACTTACACAAAGTTGCGTTATGATTATCCTAATAACTAGGTACGATTAAACTTTTATTTTTTTATTTAATAATTGTAGGAATAATATTCGTGCTAATTAATCTTAGGTTCCACATAAACCCTACCTTTGACTCATGCTACATAATTCAAACTGCGAAGAAATTATGTTTATTGCTGGAATTAAGACCTAAACTTCGCTGAAATGAAAAGGCATAATCCACCCCACTCTCTGTAACAAATGCGCTTCCTGGAAGTACTATGTAAACAGAAGATTCGCCACGCAAAGCGTTTTGTATGGCAACGCTGCATTTCTGTGTTAGCAGAAATACGCTACAGAATTCTGTAAATTGTCTTGCTCAAGTGCTTGCTTAGATAGGTATAGTTCTTCATCCGTCTGCAAGAGGGCCAGACTTGAGACCGCCTAGCGGTTGGATTATTCATACTATTCCCAAAAAATACCTTGCGCTGAATCTCTTTATCTTTATTGCTCTATGGTGTGACATAGTATACAGCAATTGTATACTACTATTATTATTCGACATTACAGGTAATAAAGACCATAATTAATTACATACGAATTCGTACACATTCGTACTAAATTGGAGAAACAATTAAAGACAGAATTCTAGTAGAAATATTTAAATATTTCTTCTAGAATTCTGCGTTTCTAAAAAAAAAAAAACGCGACGAAAACGTGCGCCGCTGGAATTTACAAATATTCTGGTATGTATCAGACACCCTAATAGTCACCTGTCTTGCTTTTATGAATTTAAACATATTTAATAGTTTACGTTCTGTGTTGAGACACACTATAACTAATAGGTCTTAGTGAAATAGAATCAGTACTTGAACGTCGAAGAAATTTATATCCGATAGCTAGGTAAACATCTGAGACAGAGTACACCTCAATATCATACTAAATTTATGAATTTCACAGTTGCAATCACAAATCTAAGACATTGTACATAAGTGTTTTCGTAATTTAATTGGAAATTCATATTTAATGAAATGTATACAAATCAAATTTAAAGAGAAAAAAACTTGAAATTTGAAAATTCTCTTTCATAAAAGTTGCATGTCCATTTGTATTGATATGTTCGATATTTAATTGAAAATTGTTTGTATTGTTAGAAGGAACAATAAAATTACTTTCGTTGATTGGATCAGCCTGGTTCTAAGAATACCGGGAATTCGTGGGAGCATACGAGGCTATCATTCGACAAATAGACAACCCAAAATACATATCACAAGGTCTGCGATATCTAAATTAACGGTATTATGAATCAGAGATGCCTGTTTGGTATTTTAGTCTACCTAAACTACAAATAAAGAAACTGTGAACGAACAGTTATAAAATAGTACAAGTACCTACCTATACATCTAATTTAGAAGTGAACTGTCGAACATATCAAACATGAAACAAACATGCATCTATGATTCGTAATACCGTCAAGAAACATGTACATATCTTGTGATATGTATTTTGGGTTGTCTATTTTTTATTTAAGTGTTAATTAACTAACAAACTACAATGTTTTAGTGTAATCCCACCGTTCTATGAAACTAACAAACGTTCGTAAAAAAGGATTCGCCAACTATTTATCTACTCTTAATTTTTCTAATAAAAACAGAAGTACTTCCTTTACACGTCTGCTCAATTTATAATTAAAACGCAACGTACACTATACAAATGTACAGACATGTACGACACACCAACTTACTATGTTGCCGAATGCCTTTTTAATGTAAGAAAGCGGGGCAATGAATCCTTGTGTACTAATAATACTTGTAGTTGTTTTTGTATGTACTGCACACCCACAAACAGACTTTAGCAAACCAAATTGGACATATGAACTTAACATTGGGTTGGGGATTCGAAAAAGCTGCATTGTTATCTCTCTGGATAAATGTGGCTACTCGCAATCGTCGTACAAGAAACCATTACATTTATATAAATCATCAGTACTTATTTATTAAAAATTTAACGCAGATAAATAGTATTGCGGCAACCCAGTCCCAGGACTGACGACCATGGAGGAGGAAATAGTATTGAAGTAACGCATGCTCTTCTAACACCAAAATAAAGAAAAAATGTAATTTTTCTAGCGTGAAAAAAATAGAGGAACAGTTAAAAAATACAACTCTTGGGGATTTCAATACGTCGCAGGCACAAAGCAAGGCCATTTTACCATTAAGCTATTACGCCAACGGGCAGTTAGTATCGCCAGCGCGTACTTCAACACATTAGATTTTTCAGTATCACTAAACAATTCATGTTTAAGATAAATTTTCAAATATATTTCCATTATTCACTGTAATTGTGATAAGCACTTACTTAACATAAATATGTACTACGCTTCCATATTTCCATACGCGCATGTTTTCATATGGGTAATGAGCTCTCTGTTTTCATTCATAAATGTAAGATGATAAAGACAGATCTAGAATACATTTTTATAAACTTTGTTGAATAAGACTCATCT
Source organism: Limonius californicus (assembly GCA_014611495.1). Lineage (NCBI taxonomy): Eukaryota > Metazoa > Arthropoda > Insecta > Coleoptera > Elateridae > Limonius > Limonius californicus. The sequence continues at coordinate 13,393 of JABXWE010009696.1, read as the reverse complement.
TAAAAATTTTCCTGCTATGTTAATACAAATTTTCAACCTCCCTGAAATTGAAACTTCATCTGTTTACTAATTCTTAATAAATTTGTAACGATACTCGTACATTTTTCAAGTTCGTCCAAGGAGCTCACTTCGACCTCCAACTGTGCGCCCTTCAAGTGCACGGCCAGGAGCTCCAAGATTACGAAATGACAGCACTCTACCTGAAGGTGAAATGATTCCGTTGGGAAAAGTTAATGTGATTGTGGAAAGCTTCAACAACAAAGAAGATGATGAGGAGGAAACTGTAACAATGCAAGTGGCTACTGAGCCAGAATATCAAGCACCGGTGTTACAGTTACCAACAGATAAAGGTCATCTCGTTGAACAAATTTTGGAACAAATTCATCAGGATGATGTTGTGGAACATGTCAAATCTTCAGTTAATATCGAATGGGAACAAGATGGTATGACTATAGCAAAAAAAATTAATTAGTATTTTTAGGGTAAAAATTAATAATAAATAAATAAACAAAACAATTTTATTTTCAGTAACTTAACTAATACATGTTCTAGGGGTAAAGGCCTTGTGCAGGCGTTAATTATAGATCATAAATAGATTCAATGGTGAGCCATAAAAGGCTCAGCCGAGCCCTTGTAAGATTTTCCTGGAATTTGCGAGCTCCTTGTTAAAATTCTATTTACTTAATTTGTTTTTCTAAAAAATATCAAATTTTTATAGAAAGCGTTTTGTTTACTAACAATTGTAACCTTCTTTTCATTGAAATGGATTTGAATAAAGAAGACGGTTTACCTACTTTTAATCAAAAAATATCGAAAACCACGAATTCTATGGGATCCAAAAGATAAGTTGCATTAGGTTACTTCAGCCTTTTCAAGGGTCAAAAAAAATTGTTAACATTTTCATAGCTCACCAATTAGATTATTACGTAATTGTAGATTACAGTTACAAAATAATAATAAGAGAGTCAAAAAATAGGAAAGGCTAATTGTTAAAAATTTCGACTTAGAGAAGATATTCTACAAGAGCACGTTTTAAAAGTATTTAGCAACTTGTCGAGTCTACTTGCTGCAACAATATCTATATGGATTTTCTGTTAACTAAACTGATGTTTGGTTGCGACAAGAATATACAGATGCCTCCGATTTGCGACGGTCCCATTTACGCCGTATCACTTTGCACTATGATCATATGTTTTTGTTTTTTTTAATTTTAGGAAGCATTCAGTTTCTTCTTTTTGGTTGCTTGCGCTACCGGGAATAATCCTAAATATTAAATAATAGTATCAGTTTTAATTATTAGAAAAGAAGTGCAACCAACTAAAATTTCTACATTATGCCACTATCAAAAAACATCAATCCAAGACTAGACAATGGTGATGATGATTCGATTTGTGGATGTCAAACGTGCGACGGTCCATGCATAAAAGAAAAATACAAGAAAACGCTTTCTTTTAACTAAACAAAATATATTTATGAGTTTTAAATACTCCAGTGTTAAAAGTGTATGTAAAATTTTGATGTTTGGAACCTATCCCTATGATTTGCCCTTGATTCCGTTATACAGGGTGGTTGGTTTTCATTAGCCATCCTACATCTCCAATAATGTTAGAGATGCAAGAAAAAGTCAAAGGAAAGTGTTTCTTGGTTCCACTTAATCTATAACATAGCAACAATAATAATTTTCCATAGCCTAGTAGTTTTTGGGACAAATATCCAACTTTGGCTTTTCAAATGGAACACCCTGTGCATTTTTTTTCAGACGACTCGACCTTAATTTCTCTTTCCATTAATGTATAAAAAGTCAGTCAGGATTCGCATTTCAACAAGACTAAAAAAGTCAAATAATAAAATCGCAAGAGTTGGCCATGATCGTCTTTTATTAGGTTTATGAATATCAATATAGACAGATTAGGTGAAAAAAACACAGCATATCCAATGTTTCACCATTAATGAATTTCCATTTTAGCAACTCAACAACAAAATGAAGAATATAAATAGAAAAATAGTACGAAAACGAATACCAAAATGTGAAATCTGCTTTAAACATAAAAACAACGACGACAAACAAAGCAGTGTGACAATTGTTTAGATCTGAAATAAAAGACGATCAAGGCCAACTCTTATTTTGCATTTCTTGTCTTACTGAAATGCTATTCCTGATTTATTATACATTAATAGAAAAAGAATTTAGGGTGGTCATCTGACAAAAAATATACAGGGTGTTCCATTTGATAGACCAAAATTGGACATTTTTCCCAAAAACTAGTAGGCCATGAAAAATTATTATTATCGCTATGTTATAGATTAAGTGGAACTAAGAAGGCTTAATTTTGACTTTTTCTTGTATCTAATATTACCGAAGATATAAGTTGACTAATGAAAAACCAACCAACTTGTATGAAGGGTTCCATTTACGCAGATTAAATTTGCGCCGGCTCCCCAAGAACACAGTATTATTGTACAAAATTAATATCCAACAGTTGTTGTGGCCATGCTCTTATAAATTGTTTCTGCTGTAGATAAAAATGACATACATTTAAAAATTGCTTTTAACAGGTTTTCGAAATAAAAATTCTGCCAATAAAGAGATCGAACAACTAAAATCCGCCATTCAAACATTAACTAAAACGGCAAACCCTTTGGGCAAACTTGTAAATTATTTGCATGAAGATATAGAAGCAATGCATAGTGAGCTGGATATGTGGATTAATTCAGCACGACAAATTATGGTAGATGTTGCGAATCAGAATAGGTACGTTTTGACTGTTTATAAACTAACAAAAAGTATGCACACAACTGCTTTTTAACATATTACTTTCAGAATTAGTAACGAATCCAACAAACCACTGCAAGCACAATTGGAAGAAATAGAAGATAATATTGTTAAGCATCAACAACAAATTGTTACTGTGCATGGAAACATATTACACAATGAAGAACGAATACAAGATTTGTTAATGAAATAAAAACTACCTACCTTCATCAACACGGATGTGAATAATTTAGTCCTTTTAAAGTTTGTTTTTTACACTACTTTTTTGCATATAAATAATTTAGACTGTTGTATTAATAATATTATATTGTAGGTAATTAGCACATTAAATACACTCACTTATACAGGGTGGTCTTGAAATAGCTGGTCTAACTTTGGGAGCAAATTTTTCACACCAAAACAAGAAAAAAAGTTCATATAAACCTTAGTTCGAAAATGTTTCGTTACAGAGTAACAGCATTCTAAAGTGAGACTTGTCCGATCACTTTTCTGCATATAATTATGGTAATAGTTACATGAATGTTTTTAAATGTTATGTGCACACCTTACTCATCAATGATGAAAATTAGAGCTTAGTTCGTTTAATAAGCGCACCAGGGGCTTCTCGAATAAGAGGATTAGGTACTATTTTTTACAATATCTTTTACCTTGTTTTGTTGATCTTATTTCTGACAAAATAATCTTATTTGTTAGGCAAAAGTACCCAGAAAAGGTACCCTTGTTAGAAGTAGATAAACTCAACCGTTTTGGAGGTAATTCAATTATTATGAAAAATTAAGTTGCTGTGAAAATTTGCAAATTTTGTACTATACGGATTAAATTCATAGAATAGATTCAGGACAAGATAATAAAAAACTCGTATAAACATTTGTTCGCAAATGCTTAGAATTCAAGGTACCTACAACCCATTTAGTGTTAATAAGTAGATTATATTATATATTAGATACAACATTTGTTGGTTTGTACCTTGTAAACTAAACGTTTGTGGACAAATGTTCATATGATTTTTTTATAGTCTTGTTGTCGAGAATCTATGCTACGAATTGAATCCATATTGTACAGAATTTCCAAATTATCACGGTAACTCGATTTTTCATAAATGAATTATCTCGAACATGGTTGGGTTTATCGACTTTTAATAAGAGTACCGTTTTGAGTGTTTTTGCATACCCAATAAGACTGTTTTGTCAAAAATAAAAGAAAGATATTGTAGAAAACAGTTCTTGACGACGCCCCTGGTGTACTTATTAAATCGAAACTAAGCTCCAATTTTCAACCTTGATGACAAAAGTATCCATATAACATTCTAAAACAGTGGTCCAACTATTACCATAAATATGGTATGCAGTAAAGTAATCGGACTAAGGTTTCTATGAACTTTTTTCTTGTTTTGGTGTGGAGAACTCGCTCCCAAAGTTTGACCAACTATTTCAGAACCACCCTGTATAGAAAAATACACAATATTTAAAAAATATAATTTAACTTATGTGGCCGAATTTTACTTAAAAAATGTATTTTGAGCCTTTAATAAAGTAGCCGAACTGTTGACCTTAATAGACTTATACATAAATTGCTTTCCTAGGTACATACATACCATTGAATATTCAATGATACATACCTTTAAAATTTTACCTTAAATTGATTAATACATGCTGAAAAACCATAGCTTCTATTTTTGGCTTGATGTATGTTAGTAACAGGATGAGTCTTGTGAATTTTATGGTTAATGGTACAGAAATGCATGCTACTAATTTTGGATAAAACATTTATGGTACTACATTTGGGATATTTTTATCAGTAATTACTTTTCTACCTATGTATTTCTTATATTCGATTTTTGTTTTATCCATACACCGTTATTGCAGTCAAGGTATTTTTCAATCCGACATTTAATTCCATCCGTCATATTGATATTCGGGATTATTACGATTTGTCAACATTTGTTACAGTTTACAGCACTTATGGATTTTCTTGCTTTGCTTAAGCTATGGCTCATAAACTTTTACTCCGAATAAAACAGTAAAAGAAGCTAAAAAAAAATCGAAACACACTTAAGTGGTCAGTGCTACAGACTAGATTGGCCAGTAAAATCCCCAGTGTTTAATCCCATCGAAAATTTGTGGAGAAGGATAGCTAAGATAACACTAACAGAAAATCGGTATTCAATCTAAACCTTCATCAATGTTTTGTTTCACTGGATCTCCAAGGAAAAACTTGCAAAACTGGAGAATTCCATGCCAAATATATGCATGCTAGTCATCAAGGACAAGGGATGTCCGATAAAGTGTTAAATTATTCTAATACTAATCAGTATGTTTTGTAATATCACAGCTTTTAACTTAAATTACAATAATAAACTGTAGGTAATTTTGAATAATGTTTACTTTCAGGTTGTTTTTAATTAAACAGCAACAATTTGATCTGTTAGCTTTAAGGCTGGTCTTTTTTAAATGTTCCAATAAAAGTCTCTGATAGTTGTCAGACGGTATAAATTAATCCCTAGGATAAATCTACCCGACAGCGTTGTTGTGTCTTTCAAAACAACATCCTATTGGTTATGTATTGGCCAAATTCTTGCTGGTTAACTACCACTGGGTCTAAAGAATGTGGCAAGTTCAGTACAATGGTGTGCGGAAAAGAAGGCATTATCTTAGAAATAGTGAGTTAAACAAAGCTACCTATATTTTGTTTACTAAACGCCGCCGGCGGGCTGTGAAGGACGTCACTCAACTTCACTTGCCGTAGTTGGTAGTAAAATATGGGATTTAAATTTGCAATTGTATGTGTAACCCTTACAATCATTTTTTCAGTGGTAGCGTTACTAACGCCACTAATTCCACCTGCAGTGACAATATACTAAACCACGTGCATAAAATCGCAAAATTACATAAAAGCAACTGCTCCGTGAGCAATTTGGGCATCTGAAAGATCGACTCCTCCCATAAACTTGTTGTAGATGTCAACTGCAAATGGTTTTTCTATTGATATTCTAGTTTTTTGCTTCTTATCATATCGTTCTGCCAGTGTCAGAGGTTCGGCACTTGAAAACGTGGTGGCCAATTGCACCCCCTTGTTGTCGTATCATTTTACCGCTCTAATTGTGATATTTTCTGCTACACATTCATATTCTTCGTATGCACCTCTAACTTTTAGTTTCATCTCTTTATCTGAACTAAAAGTGTATCCCGAAAATCTGTTTATTCTAATTGTGCCAATTGCACCTATTCCTCTCTTTTGCAACTCTACAAAAAGGAGTGGCGAAGAAAACCAATTGTCAAAATAAAGCAAATAATTTTCATCATCTGGTAGTACATTTGCCAATTGTAGTACACTATTTGAACTTGGTCCTATGTCCCGATGATTTGGTTTTGGATTTATTTTACCGGTATATATATCAAAATTATAAATTGTGTCTCTAACGTCACACAACGCAAAAATTTTGTATCCCCGCTTATGAGGTTTCTTGGGATTGTACGTCTTTAGACCAGATTAACCTTTGAATGGGCGAATTTGTTCGTCTATGCAATACATTTGTCCGCGCAATGGAATATCTCTGCATTTTGATAGAAAGCTTTCGATTAGTGGACGAATTTTGAATAAACGATCCCTGTCTTCATCATCTCGATTAGGAGGTCGGTTATCATTACTGTTGAAATGTAGGAATCTACGTATTTCTTCATACCTGTCACGACTCATAACATCTGCTATTTGAGAAATTCTAAATTTTCTATTCCAATAATTTCTAGTTTGATGTAGATCAAAAATGGACATGTACATTGTTACGCGAATAAATTGCTCTAATTCAGAAATACTAAGCCTTAGTGGCTTATTAGGATTCGCCTGAATAGCATACAGATTGGATTGTTCCACAATAAACTCAAGCAGTTCATTGTCAAAGAAGATTCGAAAATAGTCAACTGGACTCCAGACATCATCACGTGAATCATCTGTTTCCAGGAATTGAGGGGTTGATCTGGGAGAGTCTATAGGCACGACGTTCCATACAGGAAGTTCCTTCTTCGTTTTTTATGTGCTGGTAGAAGCTGTAAGCTGGGCTAATGGGATGCCGTCGTCGGAGTCAAATTCATCGTCAACTTGCTGTGGAATATCCATATCTTCATCACATCTGAATCACATAAGTACTCGTCATCACTATCTTCTGGGGGTATGACGAAGTATTGCACTATTTTTCCCTTCTTTTGACACTCAATTATTCGTCTCTCCATCTAAATAAAAATATGACAGGGAAAGTCCGGAGTGTCGGTAATATAAAATTTGATACATAGCATGTTTCTAACAACATTGAGTACTTTATATTGAAATATCAAAAAAATATTTGTTGGAGCATGGCTGACTACGATTAATAGAACCTTACAGTCCTAGACTGTAAGGTTCTATTAATCGTAGTCAGCCATGAGTTGGCGCAACATGACTAATTTTTGACATTATTTACAGACACATTACAAGAAACTTGTTTTTTGAACTGTAGGAAACTGTTAAGTGGTCTTTGTAATTGTGAGCAATAGATGGCCAGTGAACTGTATACTAATACGTTAGTATACAGTTCACTGTAGATGGCGGTGCCATTTAGCAACGATATAAAATTCGACCATGAAAATTTCGGTTTGTATCAAATTTGATACATTAAGCACTAAGGAGTTAACTAACCCCGATGTTTTTTTTAGTTTATTTATAACTTTACAATCTGTCACGAAGTGACATTCAGTAAATATCTCAACATAGAATATAGGACATGTAGGAAGTTTTCCAATGAAAAATTCCCTTATATTACACATTTAGAGTTGAAAATAAACAATTATTTTCAGATAAACAATAAACAAATGATCAAAGGAGCAAATAAACAAACAAATGTTTTGTTACTACACTTTACCTTATACGAACGATTTGGGAGATCCACTGATGTAGACTATCGGTTATCGGATGATTGAAATTAGCTTGTCTAGAACTTTATCGGTACATTGAAATACCGACCCTTACTATGATATTGTGTTTTAATATCTACAGGGGTTATACAGGGTGTTTAATAAATACGTTCGGATATTTTCAACACAAAAAAAAAGTCGCAATAAATATGGGTTCGAAAATCAACCGTTTTCGAGGTATGTAGTTTTTTTAAGAAAAATAAATATTGCTTGTGATTTCAATCAGTTCCTCACCCACTAAAACAAATAGCCGTGTAAATATAACATTTTAATTACAAATAATTAAAGTAAATGTTCTACATGTTCTCCTTCCATTTGTACACATCCTTCGCATCTCCGTAAAAATGAACTCCCGGATTCATACGAACAGTCTGGCAGGCATGTTTTATTCGTTCTTGCAATTCGTTTAAATTATTCACAGGGCTTGAATAAACTAAAGAATTTAAATACCCCAAATACAAAAGTCGAGCGGATTGAGGTCAGGAGATCTAGATGGCTACACAACTAGACACCCTTCGCCCTATCCACCAGACGTTGTAATTTTCGTTTAGGTAATTTCTGACCATGATTGAACCCCAAGGTACATCAACCACATATTAATTTTATGAATAAGGGGTACACCTTCTAACAACAGTGGCAAGGCATTACGCAAAAAGTCAAGATACAATTGGCCAGTCAAACGGTTCGGAAGAAAGAAAGGTCCTACCATACGATCTCCGAAAACACCAAGCCAAATGTTAACTGAAAATCGTTGATGATTCGATTCAATAATAGCATGAGGGTTTTCATCTGATCAAACATGGCTGTTGTGGAAATTAAAAATGTCATTTCTTGTGCAACTAGCTTTGTCAGTAAATAAGACTTCACTAACAAAGTTTGCGTTTTCCGCAACTCTTGTCAGTGCCTATCGGCAAAACACCAGACGTGCAGCAAAATCATGTACCTACAGCCTGTACCCTTTGCATATCGCATGGGTACAATTGCTCCTCACTTAAAATTCTCCAAATTAGGGAAGCATTAATATTTGTTTCAGCAGAAAGTTTTCTAGTACTGGTACCTGGATTTTCTTCAATCCTCCTTAAAATGTCAAGTTCCGCTTCAGGAGTAGAAACTGATCTACGCCAACCACCACCGTGTCTTGATTTAAATGCGCCAACTTAGCATAAACGTTGATGCAAATTTGTCACACGGAAATGCCCGGTTCGGAAATTCTTCGGCAGACAAGCAATGTGCCCCATAAGAATTACCATTAGCCTTACCATACATGAAATTCATATTTGCTATTTCCACGAAGGTACACATACTTCAACAACAATAACAATACTGACACTTACAAAAACTCAAACAAATGTTGCTTTATCCACTTTCATAGCAGACGCGATAAATACGATTTTCCACTCCTACTCTACGTAAATAATTTGGCTGTATCTTCAAAACGGTTGATTTTCGAACCATGTTTATTACGACTTTTTTGTTTGTATTGATGAGATCTATAAGTGGGTAAAATATCCGAACGTATTTTTTAAACATCCTGTATACATACATTGACTAAAAATAATTAAAATATTTCATTTTAAAACATACGTTTTCCCCAATTCCGCAAGTGATTTAGGACTTTTTGACGACTTAATTTAGTGAAATTTGTTCATCTTATTAAAAAACTACCATTTTTTAAGAATATAATGCACACAACCCCAATATCAAGCGTTTTCCGATTTTCTTACAATCAGAACAATACTAAGACACTGTAACCAATGTATTATGACGTATATTATACGCATTGTCTTTTACATTGACTGCAGCACGAGAAATACGTTATTCAGGTTTAACTTAGACCTTTGTGGGTCAGATTATAAAGGGTGTCTCAAAATAAAGTACCTAAAACTATACTTACGGTCTAAACAGCTTCCGTAAGAAGCTACAACCCCCTAAAAGGGCTACGCTAAAGAAGGTTCTTTAGAAACGAGAGAACAACAATTTATCATTTGCAAAACATCAGACTGACAATCAAAAAGCTGCTTAATTTCACGACTCACTTAAACATTTTCTTTATTAAAGCCTAAAAGTAGAACCTTAGAACTGAATTACCTCGATAACAGTAACTCCTATCAAAAAGAAACAAGTGGACTTCTTATTTATTGTATTTTTCATTAGAATCTGAATTTTACTTTTAACTATTAAAATACAGTTCGTACAACCTGCCAAAACTACGCTGCAGAGTAGAAATTTCTGACCCTTAGCTATGTTAAAAGGTGTACCTTTGCTAAGACAGTAAACACCAAAAAATTAAATTTATTGCCCTTGTGCTTTCTGGAAATTAAAAAAAAACCTTCTTCACAGTACACCTTTACGAGCTGCAACTTCTTAACAAATCTGTTTAGATCATAAATTTATTAAGAGTACCCTATTATTTTTTAACATTCTATCCCTCAGTGTAGTTTTGGGTACATAATTTTGGGAGACCCTGTGTATTAAAAACATTTAATTATCTTTTAAACAACACACATCACATAACCCGGAGTAAATTAAAAACAAATAATTTGTACTGAAATAAATTACGATAAAAGTTGAAATAAGTTTTACTTTCTCAAATTACTCAAACGGCATTTTATAGCGGTGGACTTGTGGTAAGACACTGATTATGTGCAACATAATAACAAAATTTATATTTTGCATGTAACTATTTTACAATAACAGTTATTACAGTATTTCAATCAATATTATTACATATGGTGATGGATATAAAGGATTAGCTGTGTAAATAAAAGACATTTGAACTTTACACAAAAGAAATAAAGAGACATTACGATCAGCTACTTATTACTATATTTCTTAGAGGCACACCTGCAGGGAGCTACAATTCAAACAGCTCATCCTGCTCTTGTTCTAATCTCTGCAATGACGAACGTAAATTACGTCCCCGTGACATTGGCATAACAACTGTCTGGGGTGTTGGTAATGGATCAGAGAAGCTATTATTATTTACAAGTTGCTTCATTCTAGAGACGGCCGGTTTTCTTCGGTCATTGATGTGTTCCGACTCTAGGCTTGAGGCAAATCTGCAGCAAAAAAAAACAGTTATTATTTTTTTGGAAAATCTTTATAAGTACAGTAGAAGCATTGTAGCTTTGCAGTCTTAGTAGGCCATGGAAGGCGCTGTGATCATAATTCTTTCTTTCTTTATCAATTCCTCTTTTAATTTACAGTATCGAGGTTAGCATTCATATAACTGCGGTTTATTGAAGACAATGGGTCCTGTGTGGACATGCATCAATCTTCTCCCGCTCCCCTCAATTATATTCGCTAGTCGTTTTCCCTATTAGTATTGATTGTATGCATAATGTTGTGTGTGGCCTTGTTACTTCTCCTTGTTGGCCAGTGGTTAGAAGAAGCTTCGTTAATGGTAGCCCAGCATCGAATGGTTACCGAGCTTGATACCAATCCAGGCTATACAGATAAACTTCTGTCTACCACGAGGGTAGCCCTCCTACCACTGGGCTACTCTGCGTCGCGTGATCATAACTGATTTCTCTAATTTGATAATGCTAGAGTAGCCTTGGAAGTTTTTACAAACGACCACTAGGTGGCGTTATTGAGATGTGTCATTACTATTTTCTTAAAATTTGACATTTGTTATTGTGAAAACAGTGGCAGCTTAGAAATTGACCGAGTAGTTTGTTTACAGTGAGCGTTTAAAAATAGTTATTTTTATAACAAGTGCCGAAAACAATTCATTACATACAAGTGCAGAATTTGACGGCCGAGTGCGGAAATCTGCACGAGTATATGGAATTGTTTTCGGCACGTGATATAAACAACATTTTACCTACAACTGTTCACTGAAAAAAATATTATAATGTGATTAAAATTTATAAGAAATTGATACTATCCCGTCAAGTCGTCATTTTACGACGTTGCTAAGCGCGTTGCTAAGGTTTGTTTATTGCTTCATTGTTTTTGAGCGCCATTAAAAAAACGCATTATTAATTCCGCGTGCCTTCAATTTGACATTTCTGTAAACAAAAAACACATGTGTTTTTTGGAAACCTCAAAAGCACAAGTGCGTTAAACGTCTCCTTCCCAACCGTTGTCAAGGCTATTTTAGTTACGTAATAATAATAAAATCAAACAGTTGTAGGTAAAAGCAATTTTGTGAAAAAATGGAAATTTCACGTGAAGGTTTTCATTGGATGATTTTTTTACGATTTTAGTAAAGGCCTAACTCAACAACAATGCATAGAATCACTTCGTTCAACTTTTGGTAATGAAGCACGATTAGAAAAGTCTGTTTACAACTGATTTGCAGAATTTCGTCGTGGTCTTGCGTCCGTCACTGATGAATTTCGTAAAGGTCGACCAAAATCGGTTGATATTCCAAAAAACATCGACATTCGATTTTGCATGAACATTTAACTGTGAAAAAGATCTGTTGCCGATGGATTCCGCATAATTTGACCGAAGCTCAAAAATGGTTCTTGTTAATTGCTGTAAATAAATGCTCAAAAAATTCGACCGAGGAACTGTAAAATCCGTTTGCAACATCGTAACAGGTGACAAAACTTGGATATATTCGTATGAACCGGAAACTAAGCAACAATCCACTGTTTGGGTGTTTCAAGATGAACCGAATCTCACAAAAGTTGTTCGTTCACGCAGCACTTTCAAGAAAATGATCGCTTGTTTCTTTGGTTGTACTGGACATATCGCAACCGTTCCTTTAGAGGATCGAAGAACAGTTAACGCTGAATGGCATACAACAATTTGTTTGCCAGAAGTCATCGACGAAATCAGGAAACACAACCGAAAACGTCGCATTCGCGTCATTCTTCAGCATGGCAATGCCAGCTCTCACACAACACGTCAAACAATTGATTATTTGAAGGAGAAAAACATCGAATTAATGTCTCATTGCCCGTATTCACCTGATTGATCACCTCAAGAAGCTGTTGATGCCTTCAAAAACCATGTTTTTGAGATACCACTTCAGAGTGGAAAACATGTTTCGAGAATTGGTTTGAACGCACGCGCAAGTATATAAATCTTAAAGGCGAATATTATGAAAAACAATGAAACAGTCTATTCCAAAAAAAATGTTTTCTTTTCTAGTTTTTGTAAAAACTTAAAGTTCGTACATGAAGGGAAATAATTGTCATATATAGTGTAACTAAAATGCTTACCCAAACTTTGGAAGCAAGTTTCCCACACCAAAACAATAAAATGCTTTGTTACAGAGTCACAGCCTCCTAAAGTGAGACTTGTCCAATTACTTTTCTACATACAGGGTGTTTGAGGAGGAACAATAAATAATTTAGGAGGTAGTATGGACTATTTTGAGTAAAAAGTTACAGTTAAACCTCTTTAACTCGAAGTGGCAGGGGTAGAAAAAAATTCGAGATATCGAAAATTCGACTTAAAGAATTTTCGAAAAAAAAAAATGCGTATGCCATATAAATGTGTAATAGTATATTCTTCAAGAAGTGTAGAATGACAGCTATTATTTACGAGGATGAAAATTCTGTCACGAGCCGAAGGCGAGTGACAGAATCATCCGAGTGAATAATAGCTATTCTACACGAGTAGGAGACTATACTTTCTCTACGACTATTTCATAGGAAGTTACAATTTTTGGTCTGAATCAGTATTATAAAAATTTTGCTTTAGATGAACGTATATCGGT
>JABXWE010009693.1:0-26712 GCA_014611495.1 Limonius californicus | reverse complement strand
TAGGAACTTTTATTCTTATTTTTATGCAAGGAATCTCACCCTGAATTTTTTCGCAATATTAATGATACACCCTGTATATAAATATATATATTATATATATATATATATATATATAATGTTTCAGATTTAAAGATAAGATTTTGAGCAATAACTGCTACCCAAGATATATTCAACTTCCGTTCCTAGGTCAAAACCTGCAGACTTAAAATGTGATTACAATGGAATTAATCAAATTTGAAAGAAATCAATAGTAATATATACCGATCCATAGAGAGACATTTTGGGTTTTTAGCGGCCTAAAATTTATATATCTATTCACATTTCAAATTCATTTTTTTTATTAAATTAATCTTGTTCCTATACCTATAGGTAAGGATTCTTTCAGAGGAGGTTATTTTAACATGACACTTGAGACCCCCCTCTTGTAGAGAAGTTATTAAGGACTCATTTTCATTAAAATAGTGATACAGAATGCACACTTTTACTTACAACACTACACCAGTAAATAATAAATTTGTTCATCTAGATGGCTTTGCAAATCTATTTATGTTTCTCTGGCAATCTTATTCAGCAACACCATTCCTAGATGGCTCCACGGAATTTCACAGGTATATTCAAGACAAAAATAATGATGGCACTAGTGATTGTGTATAGGCAATACGTTTAGCAGTAGTAATATTTTTATCATTGCGAATGAAATCTCGCCCTTATGAACGTAGCTTAATGGTTCACAAGCTGTCCAGTCCAGTTCCAGGAATTGAAAAGAATAAATTTACAAAAATAATTATACGGAATCATCTGCTTAAGTACATTTTATTAACAGCTCTTTATTTAAAGTATTTTAAGCACCGTATATCAAATTTGTCAGATTCAGGAGTAATAATCATAAACTTAAAATTAACAAAATACTTTTATAACTGATCAGAACCCAGTACCTTATATTAGTTGCTCTCGTTTTAAAATATAGGTTTCCATAAAGCATTTGATTTAAGGCCTCACTTTGCCAAACAATAGCTCTACCTAATTTTCTGGGATAAAAAGCAGTTTCTTAAGAACTGTATGTAAAACGGGTTGTTAGTGCACGACCGTTAATAGCGATAATGCTTTTGTCGAGTTTTCAGTTCAGAAGTTGGAGGAATTGCAGGTAAAGTGGAATTTAATATTGAGAAAAAAATATAATATATGCAAATATATAGTGTATACATTCTTCAGTATGGTGGTAACTCAGTTAGTAGAACGCTCGTTTTCTGGACAAAACGTCGATTACGGCTCGAGTTCGACTTCCCACCATTACCGCCGAGCGTATAAAAATCTCGCGTTGGAACCCACCATACACAATTTCCCAATCCGGGGGTCATAATGTTTTTTTTATTAAGTTTATTAAGCTACATTACAACTAGTCTAAAAGACTGAGTAGCAGTGTTTATCTAACTTAAATTAACTAAATGGTTATGTTAATAATTCACCTCTCAGTTCTATATTGTAACCCTTTTTTCGTGTGTTACCACTTCACGTTTGCTTTGCTCATTTCACTGATACTTTTACGTCTCTTTACACTAGCTCAAATGGTTTCGTATTCTTGAGCCTTCTCACTAGATCTATCAATGGTCATGAAGTCTGGTCTCGTGCTTCTGGGCAAAATTTGTTATTTCTTCTGTAGTAACTTGTTATGTATTGAAAGTTGGGAGTTTCTTCCCAACAGCCAATACATTTTCCTTATTCTTCTTCTTCTTTCGTTTAGGTAGGATTTTTATCCCGTTTTATGAAATACTAAGCCTCTTCCGATGTAGATTTTTTCCCTGGGTCCGTCTACCCTTGGTTCTGGAGATACTTCAGCCAATAAGGCTTATTGTGTACCCTCCGATGTAGATGTCCAACATACTTTCCAACATTTCGTTGGCTGTCTTCGAGATCTTATGCCGACAGCATCTTCTTTTGCCTTTTTTAGTAGTTCACTGTCATCTATCCTATCGACGTGTTTATTCCAATATTTTCTTAATTGTCTTATGTGTTTCGCTACATCGCCCACCTTGCATATTTTTCTTATGTCCTCATTTCTAATTCTCTGAGCCTTTCTTCTCTGTATCATTCTCAGTCTCACCTTCAGTTCTCATTATTTGCATCGTCCTTGCCGTATCCGCCCTGGTTTCTGCCGCATATGTCATAATTGGTCTGACTGCCGTCTTATATATTCACTATCTGCGTTCTTATTTTAATTTTTCCATATAAGATTTTTCGAGCTTCCTGCTATTCGTGCCGCTTTCATGGTTTGTGTTCCTCTCTGTCCAAGTTTCCATTCCTAGATATTTCGGCACCTAGGTATTGAAAGCTCATCAGCACTTGTTCTATATTATTTCCGTCTAGGTTGCAATTTGCATCTCAGAGGTTCTTTTGATGTTGTCATCCATTTAGTTTTATTGGTGTTAATAACTATATTCATTTCCTTTGCGATTTGGTTAAATCGGTGTAAAAGCCTCTGTATATCATTTCACTGTCTGAACGTCGGACGGCGTCGTCTGTATAACAGAAAATATTAAAGAAGGTGTTTCCCATCTTACATAGAAATTCCTTTGGCAGGTCGACTATTATTGTGTTCATAATTATATTAAATAGGAAATGACTTAAGAGAATACCCTTGTCGTGTTCCGGTGCGGATAGGAATTTCTTTTTTAAATTGGTGGTTTACTTTTATACAAGTTTTTCTTTGACAATTTAGATCATCTATTGTCTTTCTCCATTGTTGGTTCACGCCTTTGTCCCGGAGAACTTTTATTACGTCATGCAATATGACTCTATCGAATGCTTTGGTCATGTCCACAAAGCACATGTAGGGAGGTCTATTATATTCTAGGGCTTTATCCGTTATTTGTCTCAGAATGAAGATTGCGTCAGTTGTTGATCTATTTCTCCTGAATCCTTGTTGTTTTTCTCTTATTAATACTGTTTGACTTAGGTGTTCCGAAGTCACTTTAGTGAAGGCTTTTAGAGTACTATTTAAAAGGGTTATTCCACGATAGTTTTCCGATAATGTTTCCTTGCCTTTCTTAAATATTGGTGTAGTAATACTACCTCTCCATTCGTCTGGCACTATTAGGGCTTTATTGATATTTTAAAATGATATTTTCATTTCTTGTACTAGCTCTTTTCCGCCATATTTCAGCACCTCGTTAGACATTTTATTTGGTCCTTCCGTTATTCGATTTTTCAATGCTTTTATGACTTTCTCGATGATCTGCTCTGTTAGTTCTGTATGGCTAGGTTCCATATTATCTTCATAGTTCACTTCTTGTTCGTTTTTCTCTTAATTTTCTTGGTAAAGGTTTGTAATAGTAATTTAAGATATAAGTAACGTTATCAGGCATTTTACATTACGAGAGAATTGTTTGAAAAAACGAGCGACGCAGGAGCGAGTTTTTTTAAATTCTCGAGTGATGTAGAACGCCGATAACGTTACGTGTATCGTAACACGTTTTATTTTATCCTATAAATTACTAAAACTCTTCAAAAAAAGGAAATGACATTGTTCATAACAGAGAAACATAAATCTAGTGTACCTGAATTGGTATCCAAGTGATTTGTTTACATTGTTGTTTGAGAAAAAAAGTCGTGTCGAATCCACATTATTTTGTACTTCGTTTTGTAAAGATTTTCTTTACAACACTAGTGCTGTTAAATGCATCTTTACGCAACTCGTCGCTAAGGAGTAATTAGCATAGTAACATTATAGGATAAAATAAAATAAGTTTACCACTCTTCCACTTTGATTTTATTTGTCTGTACTGCATCTTTTATGACCAACTTATTTGTTCTGAGTGTTGTCCATATTTTTTTTGCCCGCCATACAGATCGTGTTCCATACTTCTTGGAAAACCTTTCCCAGTGGTCTTCCTTAATGCGTTTTATTTCAGCATTTACTTCATTGCGTATTACCACATAGTTATTTAAATTTTCATTGGTTTTGGCATGCATGTACTTCTTCACGGAGGCTTATTTTTGCTCTTATGCGATTCCTTAATTTCCAGTATGAACCAACGTATTGTGTGTTTATTATTCACATTTATCTTTCTGATACCTTCCAAAATAGTGTTTTTTACTGTTATCTATTGCTGATTGGTATCCTTGTTTGGTTTAATAGGATGCCGATTTGTTGCATTCTCCTATATTTTATAGTAAGTTTTTCTATGTTCTTCTTTTTATATGCTCTTTATAGCGTAGTTTGGCATCCCTGTTCATTGCGAGATACTTAGGTGTATTTCGCAGTCTCTTCCAACGATAAATCGTTCTCCCAAGCTATATAACAAGCTTAAATATATAAATAGTCTTTTTCTCAGGTACTGCCCTGGGGGGCAGTAGATTCCTGCAACTGTAATCTTTTGTCCTCCTGTTTTGACAGTTAAAACTGTAGCTTATACCTCTTTCGTTTCATATTTGATTTCTTCGTAGTGTGTTATGTTTTCTTTGATTATTACCCCACGCTTTCTTTGTGGATGTATAGTGTAGTAGGTTTTATATCCTTTATTTTATACAATTTTTTTTCTAAGATGTGACTCTGATATAAGACTTATATGTATTTTTTGCATATCCAGGAATACTTGTATCTCGTTGTGATGTTGCTGAATACCGTTGGCATTCCGGGCAGCTGTCCTAATGTCTTCTGTGGCCATTACTGTTTCTTAGAAGCAGTAGCTGCATTACTATTTCCTTCAAGTTTTTCTCATGTATTTTGTTAATGTCTTTGTTTATTCTGAAGTTTAGTATAAATAGTGGAAGAGGTTTCTTCTCTTTTCTCTGCAGAATAATAACGACTTGTATTATTTTGTATCCTTGGCTATATAAATCTTCTACTACGTTTTCTGGAGCGCATGATGGATGTAGTTTCTTCGCTATGACTGTTATGTTTCTTGTTCGTTTATTTTCGTATGAGTGTCGATTGTGTTTTTTTTTTCATTTGGTAAGTTTGTTAGTCTTTAATTTGGCTCAAAATGATTGGCGGCGGTTTCGGTTATTTACGGGATTTTCTTCTTGTGATTGTGTGACTTCTTGCTGTTGTGGTGACGTGTCCGGTGATGTAATCATTTTTCTTTTTTGTTCCTTTTCTTTTCCTTTCCGATTCTCTGATGAGTTCGTCTTCATCAGTATAGTATTCTTTTTCTTGTTGTTGGGGTTTTTGCTCTAACATCTGGGCTAATTTTTGTTCATTTGTTTATTGCTGCTTGCATTTCTGCTAGTTGCTGCTGAAATACGAAAACATTTGGCTGCAATTCAATTCTAGCATTTTTCTCTTGTTGCCATGCATTATACAGACTAATTTAATTTAGAGTTTTAATTTGATTTTTTTCTTGGTTATCTGCCATTGCATCAGCTGGCGTCGGGGTCGTTGATATTATAGTCTTCGACAGCTAATACCAGTATGTCGATTCTCGTCGTGTTTGCACTGTCGGGCGATGACACGCTAACGCTCGCACTTTTCCCTAGCACTGTTACACTTTATGGGAGCACGGTCGAACATGTCCTTACTCATCGAAACTCAAACAACTGCTTGGGGATCTTAATGCTAAAAACCTTCTCTGGAATTAATTTCTTATTTCTATCTTTGGGGTGCAATGGTAACTCACTTCGGTCTTGATGGAGTACTACATTAATATTTAGAAAAACTTACGAGCCCTACAGTTGATAAAATGAAGTACGTCAGCAACATTAATCTTGAATGATCACGTTACAACTGCTTGCTAGTGAAGATTCGAATTTGTAACACGTTTAACACAGAATACATTTTCTTTCGCTTGGCTAATATTAACTATAGAATTCAGATAAGAAAAATGGCTATGATATATTCAGTGTTGGTTAGATGATTTTATATACTATTTAAATAAGGGGACTGGAAGAACTAATACAAAAATCTGATCCCGATCTGATTTCATTTGTTTTTGGTAATGATCAAGTAATGGTAGATTCTAAAACTTACGGCATAGATGTTGTCCTTTCTTAAAAGTATTCGTATGTGGTAGTTGATTACCAGCTTCATCAACACACCAGCATTGCTCTTGCTCGCACTGTGCAGGTAAAAATTTGCCTTGAGTGTCGCATTGAGCACCTAATGCTTCACAACAGGACTGAAGTGGCAATTCCCAAGTTATTACAGAATTGCCTTCTGATTCTAAATCTGTTGATTCGTTATAGTCCAAAGAAGAAAGTTGCATCATCAATTCCTCTAAAACTAAAAACAAAAATGCGTATTTAACAATTACGAGATATATGAACTCACTTAAATCAGCGTCACTGGGTTGGACTTTATCCCTTGAGCGTCCTCGTGCTTGCCGGAAGTTGCACTCTGGATTGTTTCCTCTAATTAGAGTTCCTTTTAATGGTTCGCCTTGCGGATTGACGCACCAACACACTCCTACATGTTCCATACATTGAATATTCTCCCATTTTCCAGTGGATGCTTCGCATCTAGGAGTGAAAGTGGGTTTCTTGTACCTTTCCGATGCTCTTTGATTTTTTTCTCTTAATCGTTCACATTGGCTTAAAACTATACAAATATTAATTTATATTTGAATGACCAAAATTATATAAAAATGGAACTTACCAGGACATACCAAATTACACATATCTTCAGTATGGAAATTATTGTGGTTCCCTTGGCAGCCTGAATAGGAAAACGACTCACATTTATTGGTTCGGGAATTAAAGTAAAATCTAGTCAAATTTCGTTCCATTTCTAAAGTTTGGCAGGATCCTTTATCTATAGCTTCAAAACATACGTCTCCTGAAAAAAAAGTTTTTTTTTTAATATTCAAATCGGATCAGGAAATACTCACTAGGTTTAGGGCAACAAACAGCATACTCTCCAAGAGGACTTAATTGGCATTTATGTGATGAAGGACAGTTTTCATACTCAGGCCCACAAGTTACAAGTTCGTTGCTTTGTCCTAGTTTGAGAGGTTCTCCATTTTGACAAGGATTTTCTTTTTGTGGCAGACACATGGGCACAGGAGGACATGGCCAGTCAACGCATTCGACATTTACAAGTCGACATGTCTCGCCCTCACCTCGGCATATAATGGAAGAACATGGATCGATACATTGGCAAGTGCGACAACCGTTTTCGTTCAATACATATCCATGATCACAGTTTTTCACGCATTTATACAAAGGACAATTGCCCGAAAATGATTTTGAAGAACAATCCAGCTGTTTATCTGATGAACTACGAGTTTGTGATATTTCCAAACCGCCGAAGTCAACACACCAGCACTCCTGTTTCCCGGGATCACATTGGAGAGACTCATAGCTACCATCGTCTTTACAATTGGGCATATAAACTCGACCTGCAGGAATACCAGATTCATGGGCTTGATGTTGAGCTACTGCACGTTGATGTTGGCACCCTATAAAATTATTGAGTGCTGTTTCAAAGTAACCTTCTTAAGTAATTTATTTTGCTTAAGTATATTACACTTCAACTACACTATCACTACCATGGTATGATAAATAAATAGTTTTGATATTGAATATATGGAAGTTATAATTTACCTGTTAACAACAGTGGTTCAACACATTGGGTACCACAACCATTTGAACAGCAACGTTCGGTTCCATTGCAATAAAGATCTGACTGACATTCAAAATCGCAAGAGGTTGTTGCAGCAGGCACTAAATATGGACACTGACCAATTTTCTTTGGAAGACCTAAGTAATTAGTTTTATATTATTTCTATTTTAATTCAAAACGCTAAACGGAGTCTTACAAGCTGGAACTGGTGGACAGTAGTGATCCTTACAGCTCACTTCGACCATTTGACATTGCTGATTATCACTGCAAGTGATGGTTGCACAAGGATCGCGACACTGGCATGAAGGACAGCCTGTTTCTTCTTCCAAAACAAATCCATAATCACAGCCCATTCTGCATGTTAAATCCAAGCAGTCTAAGGATTTCCTGATATCTTCACAAGCTTCGGTGGAGTTCTCTTCTCCGCGAGTTTTGGGAATTTCCGTACCAAAGTGATCAACGCACCAACATTCATTATTTTTACACTGAAGTGCTTTGTAGTTGCCTTCGGAATCACATGATGGTTCAGGGAGTGCTAAAGCCATGCCTTCTCTAGTTCCTTCCATGTTTTCAGCAAAACTTTGGAGATATTCACACACTGAAAGAGGAATTGTTTATGTATTGGTGCAATAGAATGAATAACTTCGTAATTTATTCTTACTTGTTTGAACTTTTTCAGTTTCTAAATTGGTAGACTCACTTTGGAGTTCATCTATAACAAAAGAAAGCGATATACCATAGGAATTGATGAGAGAAAATTGAAGATTATTTCTAGCAACAAACAATATTCTAATGTTTGTATCAGTTGCGAGCCATTTCGTTTTTGATAAACAAGTTAATATGACACCAAAATTATATAATGTTTATTGTTGTCGCTTTTGAAATTACTACTCACCACTTGTTTCATCCAGTTCCTCTTTATCTTCGCTTTCTTGTGTAGGGCAGCAGACAGATTGAGTTGATCCAGCAACCGCCGTACATTGATAATTATCTGGACAAACAGTTCCTTCTTCGTCAGTTCTTAAAGCACAAGCAATGGGTGCACCACTTATATCATCTGTCAAAGGTACTCCTTGTTCGCATGGGTTTACATAAACAGTTTTTGGTCGGCCTAAGGTTAAGTTTAATGTTTTTACCATTTATTAATTGCTTAAAAGAAAAACTTACAGACGGGTAATATTGGACACAGAAAGTCACTACAATTGGTTTCATGTACAGCAACGCATTCTTCATCTTCAGGGCACGCATAACCTTCACATGGGTCGTCGCATTTGCACGTTGGGCAGCCTTGTTCGTCTAATTTGAATCCATATTCGCATACAGCTGCACATTCTAATTTTTGACAATTTTTGGTGCGATCTATGCTGCGTCCTACTGACTGG
The DNA here is from genome assembly GCA_014611495.1 of Limonius californicus. Classification (NCBI taxonomy): domain Eukaryota; kingdom Metazoa; phylum Arthropoda; class Insecta; order Coleoptera; family Elateridae; genus Limonius; species Limonius californicus. The sequence goes on along the minus strand of JABXWE010009693.1, from coordinate 17,775 downwards.
CTTCGAGCTAATTATATTGACAGATTATTTTATTGCAAATCTTTTAAGGTAACACTTACCATCAGCTAATGAACAATTTACATTTTCAGCAGCACTCATTGAACCTTTAATTTTTATTCCCATTCTGTCGACGCACCAGCATACCAACCCGTTCCTGCTGCACTGTTTTGGGTCAAACTGTCCATCTTCAGAACACTGAGGAACGTAGCCCCTTCCCATTCTTTCATTAATAACCAACAGTTCACTAAGGGTTCTTTGATGGTAACATTCTGTAAGATTCTTAGGATGAGCACATGACGAACCGCATTGATCAGTATTGCAACATTTTTGTATAGAAGGACATTCTAAATCGTGTGTGCATAAAGATCCACATTCGTATTGTTTTTCTGTAGGCGCAGGACAAACGCCAGTCTTGGTTATTTTTAAGGATGCTGGACAACAAACTCCATAGTCGTTTCCTAAATGTGCAAAATGTTAAGAATTGTAAATATTTAAATTTTCAAGTGTTACCTTGTTGAACTAGGCATTGATACATGGGAGGACAAGACGGTTTGGATGGTTCATTACCACATAAAAAGGGCCGAACTGTATCGCTAATCCTTAAAGGGTCCCCAACTGGGCAAATATTATCCAAACTTCTTCCACGTTTGCCTAAGGAAAATTAAGGTTTATTATTTATTTTCTATGCATTCGATGAGAAAGGCCGTGAACTTTTCAGAAGAGAATGGAACGTGAAAAGTAAAAATGAATGAATTTCTTGTGTGCACTTCGTGATGGAAACACTCCTAAATGCTCTTAAGCGGTTTCGTAATCATCAATGGAATAAGTACAGAAAAACGCGAACTTTCACTTCATGTTCGCGAAGGTATGTACAAATGCTTTTTATTCTTACTTACATGTTGGTATAGGCGGACATGGAGGATCGGAGCACGCTAGTTCTTCCAGTTGACAGTCCAACGAATTGGGACATCGAATATCTTCGCAGGGATCTCCACATTGACAGAGTGGACAACCATCAGCAGCAAGAGAGAAACCATGTGGACAGAACATGCGGCAAGTGTGTGCTGCACAAGATTTCGGAGCTAAAAATGATAACATCTGTAAATAATGTTTTGGAGACGTAAATCAGATGAGAAAGAGTTCACGCCAGTTTAATTCAGAATTGGGATGTGTATGTTCTCTCATTGTAGAGGTTTAAATGTGAGAAAGTTACGGAATGGCGTATCTTCAGATAACATCTTCAAGTAGGAAAACAATGGTGCTTGAATGCATATGATGTGTTTATAGAGAATACCTACACGAAAACGATGAGTATTCAGGTCAAAGACAAGCTCTTAACATAGAATTTCCGACGGGCGTGTAATAACCTCGAGCTAATATTGTCATAGCATATTTCGTCAAGAAATATCAAAGATGCAAGAATGTACTATCAGACTAAGACAAAATTAAACAATTTTTTTCAGAAACGCTATACTAACCTGTGCAGTTGACAAGAGCAGCTGCAGGCGCCTTGGTGCCTGGTAATTCAAAACCTTGTTCGTCAACGCACCAACAAGAACTTACAATTTCATTGTCACACTGGATCGGCTCGAAACTCCCAGATTTACTGCATCTTGGAGAACGAACGCTTTTGACGTCTACACCCAGAGCTTTGGCTCGTCTTGATGCAGCTTTTTGAAGAGTTTCGCATCCTAAACGAATATTAAGTTTTGATCGGATTTGTAAGTCTTAATAAGAGTTAAGTGACTGAGCATTTCCCCGATGCATTTAATAAAATAGTACAGTTCTTTATGCAGGGTGATTACTTTATCTTGTAACACGTAGGTAGGCTACACAAATTACAGCTATTTGTATTCCGTAGGCCTTAGTAAAATTTACATTGCTTAAATAAATAAAAATCAAGGTAGTTACATTGGATGTATTAAGAAACTACAATGGGACTATTTACTAATAAACAAGATGCAGTTTTGCAATAGGTACGTTTACTACATGTATTTCTTATAATTTAAATAAAACCAACACAGAGAAACCCAAGATAGCATAAAAATATGTTCACATAGGTAACAATAAAATAAACAAAAAAAAAATTAAATAAAAACAGAACGAAAAACACCAATTAATGACGTAATAAATATTCAAACAACCATCCACCTTGCTGTTTACATAAGTCAATCCGCCGTAGAAGAGAATTTCTAACACGAGTTAGCATGTGCTTGATTGAACTACATGATTTAATAATTCTTTCACGTAAACCTTTTCTATCAATCCGTTGCTACGGGAGTTTCGTAATCGTGCTAGTTCCTTACAATTCTATAGAATTGGGCAGGAGCTCCGAATGTTTTCTAAAGGTTCAGATAAATCCATTTTTTAAAAAATGTAAATACATTTTCCCATTTAAACTATCCTCAAAAGTGGGAATTAATGATACCACACATTTACAGTAAAAATTCTTTGAAAATGTGCTTGTCAAATCTAATGTAGGTTATCTTGTGAATAGAAATGGCAATTGTGTCTATTTACATAACCATTGTTATTAAACATCGCTTACTACTAGTAAGGCCCCCACAGAACACATCTTTTTTTAAGAAATCTACCCCATTTTTAAAAAGTTAAATTTTTAAGAAAGTCACCGTTTTTCCAAAGGTACCCTTTTTAAAAAGTCAACATTTTAAGGAAAATACCCTGTTTTTTCCAAACGTGAATACGGTTTCGTCCAAACAAATTCCCTTTTTAAAAACACTTAAATTTAAGGATTTTGCCGTTTTTTCAAAGGCAGCCTTTTTTAAAAAGTCAAAATTTTAAGAAATCTACCCCATTTTTAAGGTATATACCTTAAAAATGGGGTAGATTTCTTAAAATTTTTTAAAAAGTTTAAATTTTTAAGGATTTTGTCCTATTTTTAAGGTGGGCCACTTCAGCACACATATGAATACGGTTTCGTCCAAACAAATTCGGACAAGGTCCTCATGAGCGAAGCGAATTCACAGCCCTGTTTTTTAAGGTAGCAGGCATCCTATACAAATTCATGTAGATAACGATTTAAAAGAAAAATGATAGATTTTTAGGAATTACAGGAATTTAGAAAGAAAAAAAAACAGTGAAAAAGAAAAAACATTTATAAAGAAAATCAGATATCAATGAAAAATAAACAATTTATTTAATATTTATTTAAGTACAAAAAGATTAGCAAATATATCAAAGATATTCTGTAGGTGATGCCTCATCAGATTCGAACCAGTTATCCACTCCTTTAGTGCCACTTCTTACGGAGTCTGAATCCTCAGACGATGAAGTCCTCCAAAAGAAAAAGTGAGAAAAAATTAAGTTGAATTACCTACTTACACATTTCCGTCGTGTTCATAAGGATTCGGGCGCGGTTTTTGTGGGAGTTTAACCTTATCAATAAAATTTTCAACTTCTCTAATGGAAGGCATTTCAAAACTGATTTTTTTAAAGGGAAAATGGTCATCTTCCTTGAGGTATATAGTTACTATGTTATTTATACACTGACCATAATCAATTAAATCAAATGGCAGAGCTATATAGCCGCAATGCAGCTGTTCAAGGACTTTGAATATAGTTACTCGGGCTTGATGTTGCTCCTCACATTGCTCTTCAGTTTTGTAGCTCCTAATGACTGTGGCCAATCCGATGAAAATGCCTTTATTCATGTTCACTTTTCTGCGGCCTTTTTGAATGTTTCTTAATTCGTTAACAGCTGTTAGTAACGCCGGCAGAACACTGAAAATATAATATAATACAAAAAACCGCAGTTTTAAAAAGCGCTAGGATCGACCGGGCGTATACTAAATTTTTACCGAAGGTAAATTATAGAAACGATACTTTTTTCAATTATTTACAATTTGTTCGATTCGTTCTAACCTATAAATTAAATTCAAAATTGGTTGCTTCAAAATAATGAATCATATAAATCCTCTATTAATTACACTGTTTTAAAATTTAAATAGGTATTACTTACCTCATGTTGCTTATTTAGTTAGTTTACACAAGATAAACTTTAAGTTTTCAATGTTGTTGTTAGCGTATGGTTGTTCAGCTGTCAAAACGTGTGACTTCGATTTAGATTTGCTCGACCAGCGCCATCTGCGGGATAATACCGCACTATTAATGTTGTCCGGCAATAATTGCTACAGCCAAAGATATGCGACATTGTGGTGCGGGTTGCAGCAATACATTAATATATTTTTAAAATAATACCCGTTCAAAATAAAAGCGCTGTTTAATAAAAATTTAATTTTCTATCAATTGATATGATAAACTTAAATTTCTTTAAATGTTTCACCCCTTTATAAATGAAGGATATCTATTGCGTAAAATGCAAAAAACACAGAAAATAAAGGTAAAGTAATGTTAAAAAAACATAAAGATGGAAGTCAGAATTATTCAACAATCTGTGTTGAATGTGGTAAGGAAAAATCAGAAATGAAACGTGGACCAACCAAAAAATCTTCAACTGTTGAAAGAAACAAGAAAAAAATTAAAAAGTAAATGGAGATGTATCTGGAAAAACGATTATACGTGTACAGAAAGAGTTTTCTTTTTTATAAAAAAATCGGAATAGGATTGAATTGTGGAAATTTAATATTTACTACGTCTAGTCTATCCGCAATTGTATTACCTCCATTAATTTCTTTGAACATATGTGCTGGAATAATTGTAATACTTGAAAAAGCTTATAAAATACCAGAAAGAACTTCTGAATACAGAATGACTTACAAATTTTATAAACAAATGTTAAATTTATTAAAAGCTGGAAAGATTTCCGAACAAGAAGTTTATTTGAAAGAAAAAGATTTTATAGATAATTTACAATTTTTCCCTAGAGAAAAATATATGAAACAAGCTGGTTTAAATGGATATTGATTTTCAACGGTCGCCGTGCCGACCGCTGATATTTATGTATTTTACTTTAGTAGTAAGTATAAAATATGTTTGCCTTAATTTCATAACCTGTTTGGACGAAACCGTATTCATTTTTGTGCTGAAGCGGCCCAATAGAAAAACAGGGCAAAAAGGCGAATTTTAACTTTTAACAAAGGTACCTTAAAAGCGGGGTAGATTTCTTAAAATTCAGCACAGCCTCATGAGCCAAAGGCAAATTTTGACTTTTTTAAAAAAGGCTGCCTTTGGAAAAACAGGGCAAAATCTTTAAATTTAAGTGTTTTTAAAAGGGGAATTTGTTTGGACGAAACCGTATTCACGTTTGGAAAAAACAGGGTATTTTCCTTAAAATGTTGACTTTGTTAAATAGGGTACCTATGGAAAAACAGGGTAAATTTCTTAAAAATTTAACTTTTTAAAAAGGGTACCTTAAAAATGGGGTAGATTTCTTAAAAAAAAGATGTGTTCTGCGTTCTTGCCCTAATGTGACGGGGTTAAAGTGAAACCGGTTTGCTTTTAAAATTTTAAATACTGAACTTTGGCTAAAGCCTACACTTCTTGCAACACATCGTTGGATTACAAGGGAATTACCAGTTACTTGTTCGATTACTGCGGCTCAGCTTCTACAGTTGTGACATGTTTGTTGTATCACTTTTGGCTTGGAATACTGTCCATTTTCCGCAAATTTCTTTCCAAACACCTAAAGGCATCCGGGTGTATTTGCTATTCAGTCCGCCGCCCCTCCGCATTCTCCCAAATTCAACATTATAGCCGTTTTCTTGCTATTAGAATACATTGTCACTAATTGTTATTATCACAAGAACCCATACAAATCAACCACTTTGTACTGAATTTGTTAAGTTTTGACAACAGTAGTTGGTATTTGCCTGTCCGAAGAAGTCTTAATGTAAAAATATATTTTATTGTTAAAAAGAAAAGTTAATTATGCATTTCATGCACATGTGATAGGTGTAGCTTACCTATTTGTTACAAGATAAAATGACCACACTGTATATATAAATAAAGAACAGTATAAGTTACCTGTGCGAAGTTGTTTAGTGCATACTTTTCCACAGGGACTGTTGCAGCAGACACTATCGGGGTTACAGTCGTCATCTTCATCGCATTGTTCAGCTTGGAAAGGACATTCTGTGACCTCGGGGCACTTAGGTTGGGATTGTTTTAATTTTTCTGAGAAAAAAAAGTTTTAAAGGTTATTATAACAAAATAAAGAGCTTTGTATTAGGAGCGGAAGATTAAATTAGACGGCTTAATTTAAATATTTATAAAATTCTAAGAAATAAGAGAAGACAAATGTAACAATTTCTGCAGAGTTTGATATTCAAATTTATACATTTAAAAATTTGATATTATACATGTAGGTAATACGTAAGTAATACAGGGTGGGCTAAAATTCGGAATAGGATTTGACATGTAAATAACTTTTTTATTAATAAACCAATTTCATTGATATCATATACAGTGAATGCTTAACGTATGAAGATTTGTTTCACCAGACATGGAAGACAATAACTTTTAAATGATTTCCGCTTACCGCCTCGTAAAAGTCGGGGTTTTTTGATAACATAATTTAATATTCGAGACACTGTTGCACGCATTTCGGTATGGACATTCTCTCTGAAGTGTTCACATACACCCGCTACTTCAGATATCCCCACAAAAATAATCAGAAGCTGAAAAGTCCGGCGACCTTTGCGGCAAATTACCCAAAATTAGCAGCTTACTATTGCTATATGAAATGAAATATAGATAAAAAATTATATGCTAATAATAATGGTTTTATATAAGTAATTTCAATTTGAACAATGGTAAATTCAATTATCTTGATTTATTAATTTTTGCCCCCTGGGGCAAAGTTTTTGGGTCTACACCACTTGTCACACTAACAAGTCGATATCGAAGTTAAAAATTTGTAGAAACATGTACAATTATTGTAATTACAGTTTCCAGTGTGAAGCTTCGTACGTTGTAATATAAATAATTTGAATTTTTATTACTACCTGTATGCATAAATATAAATTAGTCTTGACATACTCAGATGAAATATTTATAAATACGGTATTTAATTTAGCATTGTAACGGTAAAACTTTCAGCATCTAATTAGAACGCACGTTTCTCGTGTAACTCTCATTGTTATTAAAGAATGTAAACAACAATGAACTTTGCTATTTTCCGCTTAAGTATTTAAATTAAAGCCTTCACTGCAAAACCTCATAATCTATTAATCTTTTGAACTTAACTTTGAATGTATTCCATTTTCGGTTATAATAATGGAAAGCGATTCGAAACTGTTTTGTTTGCGTTTTAATTATAACCATAGCTGACGATTTCGATAAATGGTGTCGCGTGATCCCTGAACAATTACATCTTCTAAATTGTATTAAGTAGATTGTTATCCTCGTGGGCCACAAATTGGAAACTGTTGGAATAAATTTGCTTCATTACTTAAATTACGTCAATGTAATTGAGGCGTTGCCAGTATAAATCTTATCTTTGTAGATTTCTTCTTCGAGTGCTTTGTTTCTTTCAAGACGTAGCGATCTTCTCTCCTACACCTAGAAATAAAGTTAATTCCTGCCTCGACCTAACATCAGATCAGACCCCCATAATCGCTCTGGTTAGTACTTCAATAATAAACAACGAGGATACAGTAGAAAACCTAATCCAAACTATCCATATTGCTGCCTGTGGAACTACACCAAAAATTCTCACCAAGTTGAGAAACCGTGACAGTCCACAAGTAGCAAAAGGAAAAATTGCAAACAACAGACGACTAAGAAGAATTTGGGAAAAAAGTAGGTTACTAGAAGATAAACATAGACTCCACCAAGCTGCTAGGGAATTGAAAGCATGAATCGCAGAACTAAAAAACAAATCCTTCAACGAATACCTCGAAGGTCTTACTGCAACCGAAGACACTGAATATTCTCTATGGAAGGCTACCGGGCGCCTCAACCGGCCAAAACAAGTTCCTCCCATACGCAAAGCTGACGGAACATGGGCACGTAATGACCAAGACAAAGCAGAGACCTTTGCCAAACACCTGCAACTTGTTTTTCAGCCACTACCAGGAGATGAGCAGTTCGAGGAGAACTACGAAATACGTGAGTACCTTGGAGCTCCATATCAACTTCCTCTGCCGATTAAACCATTCTCTTTTGCCGAAGTCACAGGAATGATCGCTAAAAACCTAAAATGCAAAAAATCACTGGGGTATAAATTAATCACAGGACGGATAGTTAAAGAGCTGCCCGAAAAAGGTTTTAAGCTGATCACATTCATCTTCAACGCGATACTTAGAACTGGATATTTTCCCGCCCAATGGAAAATTGCGCAGATAATCCTCTTACATAAGCCTGACAAACCACCCAATGAGGCAAAGTCTTATAGACCTATTAGCCTCCTGCCAATCATTTCCAAACTATTCGAAAAGCTCTTAATGAAGACACTTTCCCCTATTCTAGCAAAAGAGCAGTCGATTCCGGAACACTAATTCAGCTTCAGAAACCAATATTCTACTACAGAACATAGAACAGTGCATAGAATAGTAGATATTATAAATCTAAAGTTTGAAGAAAAATGTTACTACTCAGCTGCTTTCATTGGCGTTAGCCAGGCCTTTGATAAGGTCTGGCATGAAAAGCTATTTTTCAAAATAAAAAAAAGCTGACCACACCTATTCTATATGATCCTAAAATCCTATCTGGAGGAAAGGTACTTCCAAGTTAAGTTCTGTGAAAAAACAACAGACTTACACCCTATCGGAAGCGGGGTGCCACAAGGGAACGCCCTAGGTCCGGTCCGGTCCTCTACTTATGCAGCTGACATTCCAACCAACCACAATACGACTACGGCAACGTTCGCAGGCATTACGGTAGTTCTGGCAACCCATCAAGACCTTGTAGCGGCAGCACAAATCTTAGATCAGAGTCTAGACCATGTACACTATTGGTTCAAGAAGTCGCGTTTTCAAATCAATGAAACAAAATCTGTACATATAACCTTTACTAAGCGAAGGGGTATCCCGCCTAGAGTATCTATGAATGGACAACTACTCCCGGAAGACAATGTTAAGTATCTGGGCCAACACCTCGACAAGGGCCTTACGTGGCAACACATGTTTGGAATAAAAGAAAACAATTAGGCTTCAAACAGCGGAAATACTACTGGCTACTTGGACGTAACTCCAAACTTTCTCTCCAGAAAAAACTGTTCGTATACAAGGTAGCTTATACCATATAGTCATATGGGCTACAGCTGTGGGGTACGGTACCCAACTCCAACATTGAGATCCTCGAGAGATTTCAATCAAAGACTTTGTATGATAAGAAATGCACTTTTCTATGTTCCAAACAGTGAAATTCGTAAAGACTTGAAAGTGCCCAGAAGGATGGAGATGTGACGTGCAGTGCTAAATACTTGCAAAAACTAGAGGCACATCCGAATCCTTTAGCACTTAACTTAGTAGACTTAAAAGAATCTACCCGTTAGACTTACCCTTTCGCTTCTGACTGACTAGCCAACAATACCTTAGAAGTAGCTCGCATTGGATGTTATGGCATGTTATTATTTACATAGTGATCTTCATACTACAGTTATCTAATTTGCTTATTGCTGAATTGGCAGATTGCAAATATACTTATTTTGAAAAAAAATAGCCTAGAAATACAAGGTGACACATAATAAATAATAATAATAATAAATGATTCACTTAGTAAAAGACTATTTCTTAAATTAATTTTGTCCACAGCTGTTCTGAATTTTAACAGTTTCAAGTTAATAGTGTGTATGAAACACATAACTTACAGAACTAAGTACCTGTTAGCTACAATTCGCTATCTTATTTACAAATACAGGGTGTGCTGAAACTAAAGGGACACAGCTTAACTACAGCTTCCTGAAGTCAAATAGGACCAATTAAACCGAAGATACCTTAGCACAAATTAAAAAAAATATTTTTAATATTGGGTATATTTCAGAAACAGAAGGTCGGATCAAGCTGAAAATTAGTACACATTCACTTGAGGGGAAACCGAACATTCTCAACCATTCCATTCTATAACCATTACTGTATATTGTAGAGGGCGCTGTCGGTCGACTTTTTTCGTATCCTAAATGTAAATAAACAGAAACTTTAAAAACAATTAGAAACACTTACTACACAAGTACTTAATAAATTTTATATCAACTCGGCAAAGCAACAATACACTGGTTTAAAATTGTCAAACTGACCGATTGATTGATTTGATTTGAAAGAGCGAGATCTAGGACGCGGTTTTCCAAGCATCTCTAAGCACTGCAGCCATCACGGGCATATTGTACACCCTAACTAAGAATTTTGCCTATCTGGGGTAATTCCAACTCCAGTAGTGATTTTTAACGTGTCACACATCGCAGTGGCACGGGACCTACGGCTTTACTTCTTATCCGACAGAAGGCGCATTTTCAGATTTTTCCCCGCTAGAAAAATCTCGCCGACCTCAGCCGGGTTCGATCCCGTGTCCCTCGGATCCAAAGGCAAAAGCTGACCGATAGTAACTTAAAAATATGTAACAAATGCACGGACATGCTTAGCTGCGTTTAACTTGAAAACGGTACATTGTATCAGCATGAAACATACAACTTTTTTATGTAAAAATAACTTCTGTATCAAACTTTACCCAAAATAACACAAATTTTTACAATAAAAGATTTTGATAAAAAACATACGAAAACATCTGCCGACAACGCCCTCTATAATATGCAGTAATGTTTACCTTGATAATGTTCGGCTTCCCCTGAAGTGGATATGTACCAATCTTCAGCTGAAACCGCCATTTGATTTGGAAATATACCCAATGTTAAAATAGTTATTTATGATATAAGTGCTAAAAGTGACATTTTATTTTATGAGAAGGGCAGGAGTGTGAGGCGGAGTGTCCCATCCCTTCGAAAAAATTAAAATCACTTTTAGCACATATATCATACACTATTTTTTCTAAAAACACCATTAAAAGTACAAATCAAAGCATTTCTTACGTTATTAAATTTATAAAATATCATTTTGAAATCCAATTATTCATGAAGTTTATTGTTGCTAAGGTAATGAAAATTCGAACGTGTGTTGACAAGAAATTTAAATCTCCTGACAGCGACGAAGAAAATGTTTTGTTTGCAAGTAAAACACTATCCACTTCAGATTACTTACTCTAACTGTAGTTTCTCTAACTGTACATTTAATTAAGGAAATAAATATTCCTTTGCTTTAACATTTTTTACGCGAGTGTGATTAATTAAAATAAAGCTAGCGTAAATTATGAATAGACTTCTGTGCTAAAATATTAACTTTTAAGACTGGTCTAAAATTTGGAAAAATTACCAGTATGGTTATTTTCATTTGGATGCATTCAACATTTAACTTCTTAAAGCAGACGTTGACCTCGGTGAAAATTGTGACGCGTTGATAGAGGAATCATTAAATTTAACGATTTCACTTTAACATTCTAGCTTATCCATAATTTATATGCCTGGAACCAAAAATTTGCAATAGTGTTTTCCTATACCTACTGAGACTTTTTTAAAATTCTATAAAATGGATTTGGAAAAAAATTAATAATGTTGTAAGATTTTCAACTATCAATTAAATTGTTGTTTGGAAATATTTAGTTTATTTATAGAATAAATTAAAAAATGAAAATTTCAGTAAACACTCAAGAGGCAAAACAAAGAGGGATTCCTTAGCTGAAGAATAAATCATTGTTAAAATTTGAATGTAGTTCTTACTTTGGTCCACAATCGAAACATTAGTGTGACAGCTTACGGGAATCTCATCCCCCCCTATTTCGCATGGTAGCACCTTTTGACTGGTAATAATGTGATATCAGCAAATTATGTTACATAATTCACCACTTGGTTTGAACACCCAATCAAGCTGTTTACCATTTTCTAATGTTATAGAAGTCTATAATAATAATAAAAGTATTAGACTTGTATTTTAGGTCATTGAAAATTAACATTTCCTAAAAAAAAAAGATTCGGATAGTTAAGGGGATCTTAAACCAATTGAATGTAATCTTTTACATCCGCAAACTACTCTGTTGCTTTCCTTGTCCCTCTCGAAACTTAGCTCTGTCTGCCTAATTGATTTAAAGTGAACTGAAGCCAATTCAAAAGGCAATCCGTATAGTGTACGAAAAAAGAAATTTGTTAAACAGACTTGGAATTGTTCTTATTTTAAGAAACTATAGAATAAATCTTGGTATTGGGTAAATAAATTTCAATAAGGTGAGTCCATTTATATCATAAATACAGCTTGATTTTACCGTATGTACACACTACTTTTAGCAAATTTTGTATAATCAGTGTTTATGATTTTTTCGATTATTTTTTCAGGTTATTTCAATTTTGGGTATGCTCTCTACTAGTTCAAAAAACTGTATGTTGAAAAGCCGCCTATTAACGTAGTTACGGTGTGAATAAAAAAACGTTAATTTTGAGTCACTTCAGTAATAGGTATATATAGGTGTAATAGGCTTAAGGTATTTTTAAATTACCGAATTAATACAATTATGAGGGATGTGGAATCAGGTAGTCAGAACTTCTCAAGGACGAATGGCTTATATCAATCGCAGAATTGCTCGTCAAAGTACACACATAACCTCATTTCAAGTAATTTATAATCAGTAAATTATATAACATGTAATGTTAATGTGTTTACGATATATACATTGGAGACCCAATCAGCTATTAGCTATTATTCGATAAATACTGCCTTACATGTTTGAACATACGGCAACGCAGTCCGAACATCGATGACAAAATTCTAGCTTAAGAGGTACCTTCAGGCAGTTATTAAACATCTTTCAATTATTCAGTTAACCGCATCTTCTTATATACAGGGTGTCCAAAATGTGATGGTATACCATTGCTATCTCGGCCTATCCTATGGCCGCCATATTAGATTTTTGCATGGAAGAAATGGAAAGAAATCAACGAATTCAACCATGTATCATACATGGTACTTTAGCTAAAAATAAACCCATAAAATCAACTTTTTATTATTAACACACTAACTGTCAAGTTGCCGTGAAAAGAAACAATAAAATAATAAACAACGAAAAGTATACAAAATATCAAAATCAACAAAAACGTAAACAATTAAAGAAAAAACAACAAATTAACTACAACAAATGTTCAAAATGACCACCATGGTTTAATAAACATCTGTGTGCTCTCATGGTCAAATCTTTTTGAATATTTTTCAAAACGGTCGGGGTAATTTTATTACACGTCTCCCTAATTTTTTAGTTTTAAACCAATTACATCACGGGGCGTCGTATTATAAACATTATGTTTAATAATTCCCCATATGGAAAAATACTTTTCCGCTTTTCAAGCTTTCCCAGTTCGCGCAAATTTTTTTCTAACCATGGTATCAGGAACCTGTCTTTCGGGATACAAGTTCGCGTATCTTTCAGCAGCATTTCCTGCATTGCGAAATGCTCTTGCATACACAAAAAGCATATCGACTTTTTCTTCATTAGAATACTTCATTTTCATACGCGTAAGTGTCATTTGGATTAGATTGGATAGTCAATTGTTTCATTTCATGGCAACTTGACAGTTAGTGTGTTAATAATAAAAAGTTGATTTTATGGGTTTATTTTTAGCTAAAGTACCATGTATGATACATGGTTGAATTCGTTGATTTTTTTCCATTTCTTCCATGCAAAAATCTAATATGGCGGCCATAGGAAAAACAAAAGATAGTAGCAGTATCTCAAAATCTAGTAGGCGTAAAAATACACAGACTGGATGAAAATGTAGGTAATTGTGTATGCTTTCATGTAAGCCTTTCAGTTTTTTAAAATTCCTTTAAATAAAAAAGTTATAGCGATTTTAAATTTTGACCAATTTTCAGTTTTTTTCAAATATTTTGAGAACCGCTGATTTTTTTTACAATCTTCAAATCTCATATTAAAAGCCATGTAATTACGCAACTTTTGAACATGTGATGCCCTATTCCATCTATAACCGTTTCCAAGATAGCAATGGTATACTATCACATTTTGGACACCCTGTATAGCAAATAAAAGGAAATCTGTTATCCCAAATAATTATTATACATTAATTAATAAAATCCATATTCCCAAAATATCTAAATTTCTTATTATTCTATAGGCCCATTATGCAGGTGATGTTTATGCAGAATTATTTCACAACTTAATGAAACAATTATAAAAGCAAATAGACAGAAAATATTTCATAAACTATTTTAGTTTCTAAAATACCGTGTATTCGTGTCGTCGATTTTGATTTCACCCAGTTAGTCTCCCTACGTAGACCCTTCATTTCTGAAACGAATACTTATGTTGCACATTTTTCCAACAACATAGTAGATATTCAAGTTATTGCGAGGTGGTTAGTAGTTCAACTAAATATTTTTTTTTGTAAACATTGTAATGCCAAAACTAACATACATATTCCGTTCTTGCTTTTGCTATGCGTATACTGTTGGCCCTGAGTATACTGAGTAATTTTTTTCTCATCCAAAGACAATATTATATATTATCTTAGGGGTATATTACATTATTCCATAATTTTTGTTAATGTTAACATCACTAGCTCAAAACTATTTTTGGAAAACATTTCAAAGTTACCCCATACAAAATATTCTTTAATGGTAGCCTTTACTACATTTAATTACATGAAAATAGCTTGTTATGCACAACTATTTTGATATGTTCTTCTTGGTAAGGAGCTAATATAAATATTACTAATAAACGTCATCTTTTTACAGGTTTTTTTATTTTACTTCGGCACAATTGCCACTTTTTAAAATCTTTTGTGTGAAATATCGCAGTGGTTCGTTTCCGGTTGACAAGGGATACCCTGTATATAAGATGATTTCTCTTCATGTTCATTTGCACATATAATGTGGTGTATTTCATTGAGAGTGTTAGTTTCTCTTGTCCAGATGTTAACGATTGAACAATTTTTTAACAAATAAAGCACTGGAACACTCAGAACTGATTTCTTAATAACTTTTATATATAAATGTACTGTTTTATTTGGCATGGGAGAAATGCAGGATTTGCGGCTGTTCTTCCTTGAATGCAATTAACCGACCTATTAATACCAATCTAAGTTGGATTTGAATGCTGCAAGCGGATCTACCCACAGTTTTGTAGTGTTAGTAAACCACTTCACTCCCATTATTCGTGTGAAACAGTCCATGCATGAGCAAACTTGCTAATAGGCAGTTGCCAGGTTTTACTTAAATAGGAAGGAAGAAATCTAACAGCAATTGCTCATGGCAAGTAACTATACTACACGATCAGTTCCACCTACAATATTGTAAAATACCTTCGCAACACCCTTTTGGTGTGTAGCAGTCTGTTGAAAAAGAAAGCCGACCTATTCATGTAACTGAATTTGATTTTGTTATGCAGAACACTTTATACATCAAGCTTTTAAAATACCTAGACCCCTCTCTTGTAAATCACACTGTGGAGCATAACACACATGTATTAAAATAATATTAATTTGACTATTGTCCAGTTTCCTTAAGTGTAAGATATACCGTTATAGCGCAGTATGTCAGTGAATCAGTACTAAACCCGGCACTCGGTCACTGAGTCACCAGAAGCCAAGTTCTTCGCAAAACTTCCGTAGTAACGATTTCGATTAATGAAGCAGTTTGCAAAAAATACAAATCTTGCAAACCTGTTTCGATCTTAATTCAACCTACCCGTCAAGCTCATTATTATGTGTGTTTTATGGATGCTGAACACGAACTCTAGCTTTCTTTTGATGCCGAAATAAATAATTCGTTTGGTATTGTACGTACAGGCAGTTATTTATGTAATCAGTTTGGTTTCTTTCTTTGAAATAATTTAAAATACAGAGCTAGTCTAAAGTTCCTTAACGACATTGATCTATTCTAATGTAATTGATTTAATGGATAAACCTATGTCGATTATTGATAAATATACAAATATATATAAGAAACAATAAAACTAAATAATGCAAGTTATTTATAATTTTTACAAAACCTCTATGCAAGAAATTAAGGTGTCCATTGTGCTTAATACTTAGTATTTATCAACGCATCCTTGTCGGTGTAAGGTCATCCCATAATTAAAGTATGAATGTGACAAAATAATGTTTAGTTCCGCATTTATTATAATTCATTAAACATGTTTACCGAATCCGTACACAGTGGCATATTTACAATTGCAAACCGTTAACGTGAATTTTTGTATAAAACTTGTATCAATAGTATTATTTTTGGTATCTAAGTAATGCCCAAAAGCCCAAGCGGTTAAACATTCAGCTGATAACTGAACCTGATATTAAAAACAAACAAATTGCGCGGATCAACGAAGACTTAAAACAAATAACAAGAAACACAATTGACGAAGAAGATACAGATAACACATGGACAGCTATTAGAGAAATACTTGGAAATGCTTCCAAAGAGATATTAAAAACCAATCAACAGCAAAAAAGAAAGCAAGAGTGGATGTAGAGTAGGAGATATTGGAACTAACAGCCAGAAGAAGAGAAATGAAGGGCAAAAATGACAAAAAATACAAAGAATTTAACAGAAGTATAACTAGGAAAATACGTGAAGCTGAGGAAAGATGGTAACAGGAAAGTGTATAGAAATTGAAGAATCGTAAAAAGTATATGATTCAAGAAACATGCATAAAACGTTAAAAGAAATATGCAATTTACATAAAACCAAACAGTACGGACTGCATACAGATAAACATGGAAAAATAATTACAACAACAGAAGAAAAGCTTGCTAGATGGAAGGAATATGTGGAGGAATTGTTAAATGATGAAAGAACGGAATCAACAAACGTAACAAATAACAAATAAAGAAGAGGCACCTGAAATAATGAAGGAAGAAATTGTAAATGCAATAAAAAAGTGGAAAAATAATAAAGCAGTAGGGCCAGACGAAATTCCTACAGAATTGTTAAAACTTATTGACGAAGGAAACGTAGAGTTGTTGGTTAAGTTATTTAATGCAATATATAAGTCAGGAAATATCCCACAAGAGTGGCTAAAATCCACATTCGTTACACTTCCCAAAATAGTACATCCAAGAAAGTGTGAAGATTATAGAAACATCAGTTTATCGAGTCACCCCCTGAAAAGATTCTTAAAAATTGTACACTCCCGCATATAAACCAAATGTCCATCTTACCAGCGACGCAGCTAGGCTTTAGAAAGGGATATGGAACACGCAAAGCGCTATTTGCTCTAAACATACTAGCCCAACGATGCTTAGATGTTAACAAGGACGTATTTGAAGGATTGATAGATTATACGAAAGCCTTTGATCGAATTTGGCATAATAAAGTTGTAGAAATTCTTCAACAAATAAATTTAGATATTCAAGATATACAGATCATTGCAAATTATGACGCCTTCAAATAATTTCCTAAGGAAATTTCTGTAAATTAGATAAGTAATTCGTTGATTAATATCAGCCTCCCGGAACCTCAATCGAAGATGGGCGGTTCTCAAATAAAGTCAAATAAATAATGTAATTAACTACTCGTCAATCACCTGTAAAGGGCGCCACCAGCTTGAAAGATTACGCTGATAATAATCCAGATGTAGGTTTAGGAAGCTGGACCTCAGGTTCTTCACTTACCTAATTGCTTCGTCTTTACAAAATTATCAGAGATAGGGTAACAATAAATAACAAGACCAATTGCAACAACGGTAATTTAATGATGCAAAAAAAACACCAATAAAGTAAATTCCCCAGTAACATATATAATAACTGTGCTAATATGCACTAGAACCCTGTATACGTACACACCACCCGTACCATTCACTTAATATAGTGTA
>JABXWE010009688.1:0-62059 GCA_014611495.1 Limonius californicus | reverse complement strand
GAAGTTGAGGGAGCTTCAGCCATTATTTGTCTAACATTTTCCAGGACGTCTGGTGTGCGTTCTGTAGGTCTACCGCTACCATTTCTGCGTGTAACAACACCTGTTTCATTCCACAGTGTGCCTTAGAGCATTCCTGGATCGAATACCGCCACTCACCATTTATGATGATTCCAGTTCGGTAATAAGCTTTTACCATAAATATCTTATGCTGCACTGTGAAATTCATTTTTGAATAAATAATTGAAGCTTCTTTATTTAATTATTGGCAGCTATGCTGTTACAATTTTCATATTGTCAGATTCTAAAGCTTAATATAGACGGGACAATCCCTAGGCTACTGCAATTGACTATTAAAAAAATCACTTTGTATGCTTTCACATGAATATTTTTAGTATATTCGATTTTAGCAATTGCTACGATCCTTTAGATCATGCCATGTATTTTTGACTTAACAGTTGTTTGGTTCATTATTTACATTGTTTTCTAAATGTGGTTAAACCAACTGTACTGTTTAGCACAACTTTTGAGAATAAATGCTGCAATTACTCCCGAATATTATTGATTTTCAACATCTATTTAAGGCGACTAAATTGTGAAACGAAAGAACTAAACTTGGTGGTCGAAGGCTTTCCAGACATCGTAACTAACAATTACACTGCAATCGTAGCAGCAACATTTTAATTTTATAAAGCCGTTTGTGAGGCAAAAATGAGATTTTAGCAGTTAGCACTTTGGTAATCCGAATAATTTCGACGATTGCACATGGCAGCCTCTGATATAACGGGAAGTGTAGTGTTAAAAGGATTAGTCCCCCATTAGCGTTATTAATAATAGAGTGCTCGACTCGTTGCCAACACCAATGCCTGCACAGGGTCCTTTGGGACAAAGCGCTTCTTTTATAGGCGTGTTTTCTGCAAAATTCGAAGCCGATGTAATCTTGTACCGATATTAATGACTTGTTTTTAGACGCTCGTGCTTCTCTAAGCGTGATGAAAAGCGGTTTAAGGCTTTTTCTTGACCCGGGAACGTAAAAATTAGTACATAATAAAATAGATTCTGAAGCCTGTCGCTCATATTCGTTTGATGTATAGATGACATGCCTGAATAGAAGTTCTCTGTTCATAAAACGAGAAGATAGTGTTCTTTTATACTGCTTAAGCTACTTGTAAGTTAAAGGTTTTTAAGTTGGGGTAAGCTTGAAATTCCTAAAATTATTTAGCAATAAAGCACTTCCAGCAATTGTTTTGGATATTATCTAATATGTGCTCAAAAGTCAACATAGTACGCACCATGTTGTTACGACTATTCCAAGCTTGTTAATGTGGAAATAAAATAGATGCATCTGTTATGGCTTCGCTTCTCTGAAAAGAAGCATAAACTATAATATTATAACATAGTAAAGCATGATTTGTATATTTATTTAAAATTCCAGAAATAGACTACTGTATTTGTTACAGCAATTCTATACATTTGAGTTTCAAATTTACTCCGTATAAAATATTATTTGGACTTACTGACAAATTAAATTAATCACTACGATATGTAATGACAGATTTATGACACTTACGCAAACGATCACACA
Organism: Limonius californicus; assembly: GCA_014611495.1. Taxonomy (NCBI): domain Eukaryota; kingdom Metazoa; phylum Arthropoda; class Insecta; order Coleoptera; family Elateridae; genus Limonius; species Limonius californicus. The sequence goes on along the minus strand of JABXWE010009688.1, from coordinate 60,477 downwards.
ATTGGAACGACTGTATTTTATGAAGCTTTGCAAGATAAACAAATCAAAACTAAAGAGAAAAGAACTATTAAGGTAAACTCAGGTAAGAAGTCTAGCAAATCTAAAATTAATCAAAAAGTTTTTATTTTCAAATAACAGACGAACTAAGAAAACCCCCAAATTCAATGAACTTTTTAAAGTTATAAAGATCTTGGATCATGATAGATATGTATGTAATAGAACATCTTAAAACAAAGAAGACATCGAGAGACAGCTAACGAAATTATGGCTGGTTCAGGTTCAGAACCACCTTCCCGGTACCCTTGTTTGATTAAACGTGAAGTGACCATAATATAATATATACATATACATATAGGTGTGGTGGTAGCTCAGTTGGTAGAGTGGTTACTTTCTGAGTAACACGTCGATTTTGGCTTGAGTTTGAAGCCTCAGTATTACTACTAGGATCTTAATGCTAAATACCTTCTCTCGCATTTCTGCGTTCGAATTCGACTTCAAACTGTAGGTCCCCCGTGTTTCTACCTTAGCGCCGAGGAGAAACAGGAGGCAGAGAAGAGACCCATGCCCAGCAGTGGGACAAGAAAGGCTGTCAATGATGACCATCATAGACATATCCGATAACCCCGGATTATGCCTCCTGATGTTACGCAATGCACACATTAAAGAAAGTTAGTGAACTCTAATGAAAACAACAGATTACTCTCCTATAATCAATAATTACTATACTCTAAAATCTAACTTAGTGACTACCATACAAACTTTATAAAATAAGTTCTATTTTATAGAACACAGGCAGGTCAAAGATGAAAGTGATCTATTTATTTCCCACAACAATCATATCCTAATATCCAAAAAATTTGAACGATTATCAAACTAATATTCCCAGAAAATATCTTGATACTTAAAAAACACCTTGTAGGCGGCTTAGTTTCTGTTTCTAATTTCTGACTGGAAACGCAGACGCATTGGAAGATACGAAAATGCTATCTCAAAATTACAAAAACACAGTGACGTACACAATCAAATTTTACTTGAACTGATGCTATTCAGACCTTCAAACCAATTAAGCTCTATTAAATACTAATTTAAACAAAGTTATACTGCTGAAAGATGAAATTACTAAAGCAATTCCTCTTCTTGGTTAGAAACGTACTAACCGAAGCCATCTTTTGAAAACGAAAATGTGTTAACTTTCGCTTAAAATCTACAAATGCCTTAATCCATTTAATTTCCAAAAATAACCAACATTGACTAATACAACTGATCCCCTCTCTTATATTTATTAGTAAAAATCAATATAGATTGATCATACCAACTTATAACATTTTGTTATTCAATACTGATGAAAGTATACCCATAGATATAAATTTCTGCAAACTGCTTGCGCTAGAGAATTTAAAACTGCATCTACAAAATCAAACAATTTAAAAATACCTAATATTCATACATTAAATAGTGATATTACTACTCTTACCAATATTTCCAAAACCAAACCAAAAATAGACCTAGGAACCAAGACACTCAGAAACTAATTGCTGATCATATTCAGATTAATAAACAGCCAGCTGACCTCGAATCTGTCGATAACAGATTATCACTCTATTTCTGTTGTATCAATTATAATTATTATTGCGATTGTCATACCAATTTTAAATTCTATACTACACACTGTATGTAAAGGTAATTTCTTCAAAGCAAGATATATCAAATATATCTATTCACAAAATACAGATGCATCTATTGAAGTGGTTGCATCTACAATTTAAATAATATAAACTCTACTGGGACAGAACACTAATCACAGATAAAACAGTACAAGGTAATCGACCCGACATCACATTAATTGACAAAATAAAGAAAGCGGTTTACCTAATAGATGTAGCGATACCAAACACACATAACCTGCAATCCACACATGTGCAGAAACTTACCAAATATACAGAGCTGGGTATCGAAATTAAACAGCAATGGAATATGGATAAAGCAGTAACAGTGCCAATTGTGCTCTCAACAACAGCAGTCATACCTAAAGCGCTACACGAAAGTATTAAGGTATTGGAGCTTCCATCATTGCTGTACATACAATTACAAAAGGCTGCAATATTAAATACCTGTCACATAGTAAGAAAGTTCTTGAATATTGTAGTATAACCCTAAGAATACAATTGTCGACCACATAGCCACTTGATGTAATATCCGTACTGTGTGGAAACCGGATTGACCCCGTGCAAATAAATAAATAGAAAAATAATAATAATAATAATATTAATAAAATCCATAACACCGGCTCAGGGATACGCTCCAAGAAAAAAATCGTAAGTACACTGAACTAAAAAATGAGATAAGCAGGATCTGGGATATGAAGAAGGTCTATATAATACCAATTATAATATCGGCCGCAGGAGTTATACCAACTACCTTACATAAGCACCTCAGGATACTCGATCCAAACCCTAACAGATACATACAAATGTAAGAAGCCGTTATATTAAATACATGCCGGACGGTCGGAAAATTTTTACAACAATAGATAAGCAAGATGTCATGATATACCAGACACAAATCTGAGAATAAATTAAAATAAATATAATAATAATAATAATAATAAGTCGTCTGGGGCCCGGCTGCAGAATTGACCCAGAGAATTCCCTGCCTATCGTAAGAGGCGACTATCTGGGGCATCCGTCCAGGCCTGTCCTATTCACCTTATTTTCCTAGTTAAGCCACTTTTTCCTTAGAATTATCCGTTCCTGTACATCTGGCAGTAGGTATAAAATGCACTATGGAGCAAGACCAAAATAATGAAGCCTCGGATGTGTCAGGGAGACACGAAGACATGAAGAAAACAGTCACACCCTAGAAGAATATAAGGATACAATGCAACAAAAACTCAGTGCGCTAGTAAAGCGACTTAAGCGTTATAAAATAACTACCAACAGAAAAGCACAGAACGCGCAGTTTAAGAGCAACGAAAAAGTATTCTACAGGTCCTTACACGTAGTGGGAACAGAAGCAAACAATGGCACCCCAACATCAGATTCGCTACATCACTATTGGTCATCACTGTGGTCCAACCAAGTGCAACATGATGACGAAGCATCGTGGATAAGGACAGAAGAAACAAAACTAGGTAACATCCCGCAAATGCCATACACCCAAATACCAACTGAAGAAGTATCACAAGCCATAAAGCAAAGCCACAACTGGAAAGCACCAGGGGCTGATAAAATACAGAATTATTGGCTAAAGCAATTCACTTGTACACACAATATGTTGGGAAAATGTTTCACATAATTTATAAGAAACCCAACACTAACACCCGAATTCTTAACAAAGGGTGTAATATAAATACATCCCGCTGTTAGAGAGTTTCCCTCACATATAATGACAACATGGAGAACAACATTAATATTAAACAGTGATGACAACACAATCACCACAGAACGTATAAGCATTAAGCGTGGAATATATCAGGGGACGCACTCAGCCCACTTTGGTTTTGTCTAGCGATAAATCCTGTGTCAAACATACTTAGCAACACAGGATATGGCTTTAACATAAAACACGCAAATAAAGTGGAGTTCAAAATATCACATTTAATGTATATGGACGACATAAAACTCTATGCATCTACACAAAATCATCTAAAACAACTGCTTCAAATTACGGAAAAATTCTCAAGAGATATAAAAATGTCGTTTGGAATAAACAAGTGTAAAACACAACACGTAAGAGGAGAAGTACGAGAGTTATTGGATTTCGAGCTTAAAAATGGCGAAGTTATACAGCTCCTGGGCGAAGGCGAAGTTTACAAGTATCTAGGATTTGTGCAGGCCCGTAACATACAACATGCAACAATTAAAGCCTCTATTACTAAACAATACACACAACGAGTGGTCACTATCTTAAAAACACAATTAAGTGGACAAAATCTAATTAAAGCTATCAACACCTACGCCATTCCACTGCTCACATATTCGTTTGGTATACTGCACTGGACACAAACAGAACTCCAGCAACTTCAAACCAAAACACGGGTACAACTAACGAAACACCGTGCGCACCATCCTAAATCAGCAATGGAAATATTAACACTACCAAGAAAGGAAGGAGGGAGAGGACTGATAGATATAGTTAATCTACACAATAAACAGATACACAACTTACGTAAATATTTCCATACTAAAGTAGATACATCACCATTACATAGAGCAGTTTTAAGGGCAGACTGCAGACATTCACCACTCAACCTCGGTGAATAATAGTTAAACGAAAATTCATATAAAATTACAGATAACGTGGAAAAACACCAGAATTGGGCACAGAAGGCTATGCACGGAAGATACCCTCATGAAATGAGTCAACCTCATGTCGATAAAGAAGCATCGCACGCGTGGCTGAGCAAGTCGGATATATTGCCAGAAACCGAAGGATTTATGTGCGCAATTATGGACCAGGTCATTAATACAAAGAACTACAGAAAATATATACTTAAAGATAAAATAGTCACAAATGATATCTGTAGACGGTGTAGTAATAAACCAGAAACTATACAACATATAACCGGAGCATGCGAACATCTAACGCAGAGTGATTATAAGCACAGACACGACCAAGTTGCAAAAATAATACAACAGAATTTGGCAAACAAACATAAACTGCTGACAGATGTAACACCATATTATAAATATACACCAGAGGCCGTATTAGAAAATGCGACCCATAAACTCTACTGGGACAGACCACTAATCACAGATAAAACAGTACAAGGTAACAGACCCGACATCACATTAATTGACAAAATAAAGAAAGCGGTTTACCTAATAGATGTAGCGATACCAAACACACATAATCTGTAGTCCACACATGTGCAGAAACTGACCAAATATACAGAGCTGGGTATCGAAATTAAACAGCAATGGAATATGAATAAAGCTGTAATAGTGCCAATTGTGCTCTCAACAACAGGAGTCATACCTAAAGCGCTACACGAAAGTATTAAGGTATTGGAGCTTCCATCATTGCTGTATATACAATTACAAAAGGTCGCAATATTAAATATCTGTCACATAGTAAGAAAGTTCTTGAATATTGTAGTATAACCCTAAGAATACAATTATTGACCACATAGTTACTTGATGTAATATCCGTACTGTGTGGAAACCGGGTTGACCTTGTGCAAATAAATAAATAGAAAAATAATAATAATAATATATTAATAAAATCCATAACACCGGCTCAGGGATACGCTCCAAGAAAAAAATCGTAAGTACACTGAACTAAAAAATGAGATAAGCAGGATCTGGGATATGAAGAAGGTCTATATAATACCAATTATAATATCGGCCGCAGGAGTTATATCAACTACCTTACATAAGTACCTCAGGATACTCGATCCAAACCCTAACAGATACATACAAATGTAAGAAGCCGTTATATTAAATACATGCCGGACGGTCGGAAAATTTTTACAACAATAGATAAGCAAGATGTCATGATATACCAGACACAAATCTGAGAATAAATTAAAATAAATATAATAATAATAATAATAAGCCGTCTGGGCCCCGGCTGCAGAATTGATCCAGAGAATCCCCTGCCTGTTGTAAGAGGCGACTATCTGGGGCATCCGTCCAGGCCTGTCCTGTTCACCTTATTTTCCTAGTTAAGCCACGTTTTCCTTAGAATTATCCCTTCCTGTACATCTGGCAGTAGGTATAAAATGCACTATGGAGCAAGACCAAAATAATGAAGCTTCGGATGTGTCAGGGAGTAGGGCCGTTGACGACCATAGCAATAGTCAAGGCCACACACAGATACAAAATCCTGCCGACCGTGCCTTAGCAGCAAACTAGCCTGCTACCACTAAGGCAGGAAAACCTCAACAACGTATGAAATGGACCTTACAAATGGACATGAATGTCATACGTTGTTATGATGCATTATTCATGCTCTTTTCACAGAAAAATGTCCAGACATTGTAGTAACAGAACAAAGAATTGTCGATCAAAGAAATACTATCATGAACAGAGGACTGTTACAACAGACAATAATAGAAAACCTGAGAACAGAAGGGGAACGTCAACTAAGAGAAAGGAGGGAACAAAACGAAGACATCATCAGAGGGAGAGAATGAAGAACCTGTAAATATACAAACATTAAATGAAGAAACTAGGCCTGAACATATCATCGACGCAGAACAAAACGCTTTATTAAGGCACCTCGCTGATGAGTTAAACACTGCAATTGCAGAATATAGTGGTATAGATCCTGCGAAAAGACCAGTAATTCCAAAACAGACTACATCTAAAAAACTAGCATTAACTATTGAAAACATGATTAAAAGTCTGCCAAACTCTGTAGCAGAAACGCAAAGTTTCAGCGACTTTCATACCCTAGTGTATTGCGCCACAATTACTTGTGCTACAGAAAATGGTGCAAAGATTAAGGCACTAGCAGGAAAGAAACTGGAAGACAGAAAGATCCCGAAATGGCAATTACGTCTACAAAATAAAATCATCAAACTGAGAAGCAACATTAACCGTCTAACACTTTACATCCGTGGACACAGAGGTAACAGATTAGTAAGGGAAGTAGAGAAGATATTTAAAAACTATAAAACTCACATACAACATGGGGAGAACAACTTAAAAGCGGAAGAACTTTTAAATACATTAAAGCAAAAACTAAAAGCAATATCTAAAAGACATAAGCGTTATGCAAACAGTAGACGGAGAAGATCAGAAAATAAACTTTTCATTACAGGAGAAGGCAAATTCTACCGCGGTGTAGGAAAGTACCGCAATAATGTCCCATCTGACTTGCCAGGTATGGATGCCATAGAAAATTACTGGTCAAGTCTGTGGTCCAATAACGAAAGCCATAACCCGCCAGCTAAATGGATAATCGAAGAAAAACGCAAGACTCGACACATAAACCATATGCCCTACACCACAATAACGGAAGAACAAATATCTAGCATTATCAGTAAAACGCATAATTGGAAAGCACCGGGTAACAATAATATACATAATTACTGGCTTAAAAAACTAACGTGCATTCATGCGAAGTTAACAAAATTCATAAACGATTTTATTACATACCCCGAACTAATGCCTAAATTCCTCTGTCAAGGACTTACTTACCTCCTTCCCAAAGATGGTAACTCTAGTGGCCCAGCTAACTACAGGCCCATAACCTGCCTACCAACTATATTTAAAATTCTAACTGCTGGTATAAGTCAGCTAATTTATCAACACTGCGAAGCAAATGACATACCGACAGAACAACAAAAAGGATGCAAAAGAAACGCTCAAGTCTGTAAAGAGCAACTAATTATAGATCTTATAATAATGAAGCAAGCATATAAGAAAAATCGTAACATCTACACAGCATACATAGATTATCAAAAGGCATTCGACTCTGTTCCACATAGTTGGCTGTTAGAGGTCCTTGGCATTTACAAAATTAATCCATCAATCATTAATTTCTTACAGCATAACATATCTACCTGGGAAACCGTCGTTAGAATACAGTTGCAAAATGCAACTCAAGCAACCAAACCAATTGATATCAAACGAGGCAAGGAAATCCTTTAAGTACATTATGGTAATGTTTGGCCTTTAACCCCTTGTCAAGAACGTTGAACGATGGGAAAATGAGTTACAAAATAGTCACGGTGCATAACATCTCTTCGCGATTATCACACTTGATGTACATGGATGATATTAAGATCTCCTGCAGCTCACTTCAACATCTACAGCCAAGCCTAAAAATAACAGAAAAGTTCAATAAAGACATAGGCATGAAATTCGGTTTAGACAAATGTGTAGAAGCACGACACATCAGTGTTGTAAAACCATTTATTTAATGTTACAAACAATAATTAACAAAGATAATTACAGCAATTACAAAAAGAAACGCGGTGACGTTTTTAACGGCGTGGGTTGCTACCGAACAATTTTACGCGAATGTTTTTGTTGTGTATCCGAGGCTTGCTGTAGCGTTTTCTTGAACGCAATGCCGCGAAGTTCAAATATTGTAAACCGGCACATTACCCCCTTCCCAGTGAAGCGTCAATACTCGCAAAACGAACTGGTAATGTAACTGTCCTGCCTGATTTCGTTTTGGTTGTGGACTGTTGTTTTAGCACTTGAGGAAGCTGAATGGCGTTGCTTAAAGGCGCTGAATTGACTGCTGGGGGTTCACCTGGAGGCTGAGCGATGAATGCTGCTTTTAACCGGTCAACGCAAACGTTGGTGTTTCTGCCATGTAACATTATTGTAAATGTTTTGTTGTTTGGACGGGCAACAACTTGATGGGGGCCGGTATATGGCTGCTGTAGGGGACGTCGTATGGTATCGTCCCGCAGGAAAACATGGGAACAATTAAGCAGCTCCGTTTGGACAAAAACTGTCTGCGTGTTGTGATGGGATGCTGGGACTGCTCGGAGTTCTCTCATCTGTTGGCGCAGAATTTGTGCAAAACTTGCTGGGTCCTCGGAGGTGTTTTCGCTGAAAAAGAATTTTCCGGGTAACCGTAGAGCTGTACCATAGACCAATTCAGCAGGGGAGCCTTTTAAATCGTCTTTATAGCTGGCTCGAAGTCCCAATAAAATTGTAGGAAGCACGTCCACCCATCTTTCGGTTTGATGGCAGCCTTGAATGTTCTATGCCAACGTTCTACTAGGCCGTTACATTTAGGGTTGTATGTTGTAGTTCGGGAACGCTTCGTACCTAAGAGATTTGTTAAACGGTTCAGTAGCGCTGATTCAAATTGTCTGTCCTGGTCTGTTGGGATTGTGCGCGGCGTACCAAACCGTGCTATCCAGCCGCTGTAAAATGCATTCGCTACGGTCTCGCCGGTGATATCCGTCAAAGGAAATGCTTCCGGCCATCTCGTAAAGCGGTCTACAACAGTAAGGCAATATCGGAATCCTCGGGATGGTGGCAATGGTCCTACTAGATCAAGATGAATATGTTCGAAACGCTCATTTGGAATTTGAAAAGTTCCAATGGGGTTCTTGGTGTGGCGTTGAATTTTCGAACGTTGACAAGGAATACAAGTACGCACCCATTCTGTGACATCTTTCTTCAATGATGGCCAAACGAATTTTTCCTTTATTAAACGCAAGGTAGTGCGTTTGCTGGGGTGCGATAAGCGGTGAATTGTTCCAAAAACACTTTCTCGTAGCGTTTTAGGCACATAAAGTCGAATTCTTTCAGCGGATATATCACAATATATAAGAGAATTGCCATTAACAGGAGTATATTGTTGTAGCTTAAGTGATGATGAATTTGCTAAGAGTACTTGCAGTTCTTCGTCGACTCTTTGTTCCTGGGACAACTCTTCTGTGTCGATTGAAGGTGGTAACGTGATAGCGTCGAGACCCTGGGGAGATTCGAACCGGGAAGAGTTTGGACTATTACATCCAAAGCTTGTCTCTCTACCACTGAGCCATCCCCGCCCTATATATATATATAAATATATAAAGGGTGGGGCAACAGTGCGCGGGAGTTCGATACCGTAACAGACAAAAAAATCTTTCCAATGCAGATGCAAATTGTGGACAAATGCGAACACACCAAAATTATTTTCAAATATACAAGTTGTCACAAAAAAGTGTGGCGCGCTTAAGGCACCCTTCTTAAATGGAATGCCCTGAGTACCTTCGCATATTCAACACCTCTCCCGGGATGTCTACCCATATCTAAAATATCAAAAATATTGCACTCCAAATTAGCCACAAAATATAGTCTTGAGAAAGAAAATTATAAGTACGTTCCCGAGAAAATAGCAGAAAATGAGCAAACTCTTATATATTGGGACAGGGGAATAATTCCCGATAGAGCAATTGCGCACAATAGGCCAGACATAACGTTAATTGCTTTTCTTATTGGTATTTCAATACCCAACACTTCTAATTTACAAAATGCGCATGCAGACAAAATAGCAAAGTATACTGATCTGGCTTGCGAAGTAAGACAGTTGTGGAACCAATTAGGTATTGACAACAAATTATACATTAGTATGCAAAAGTCTGTGATATTAAGTACATGTAACATCGTCAGAAAATTTTTAAATAATCAGACAGACTAATAATACTTACACTTACCTTCGCCTTGGTCCCAGACCCGTGAGGTATAACAACCATACACAGTGCGTGAAAATACAAATAATAATAATAATAATAATAATGATTGCGAATAACGCAGCGATTTGACTTAATACGGATAAATAGCACTTTTTTTGGCTGAAGCTGCTGCATTTAAAATTTTCAGTGACATTCTACATTAAAGATAAGATTCTATTATCCCGCATAAGTTATAGATACTAATTGGCAAACTATTATGCTGAAGAGCAAGAAGCCCGATGTGTTAAAGAAAGCCATTGAACATATAGACAATTACTCTTGTATATCTACTGTTATACTAGGTTCTGTTAAATTAATTATTTTGTATAGGTGTATTGCATGTTTTCCAATAAATTGGTCCACTAATTATAATAACATGCGTTAATGCTCACTAGTTTATATTTAATGTTTTCATTTTGTAACCTGTACTGCATTTAATAAATGTGTTTCATTTGCGTGTATTGTATTTCGTTATTTGTATTTATTTCATGATTTTCTAGGTCAAGTGGTGAGTTGAACGTATTTTGTTGTGCGTCGTCCTTACCTCAATGTTTATCACAAAGTACATATCAAAAGCAAAATACACAAAAATATCAACTCATAAGTTGTTAAACAATGGGTACCTAGATGTATACAATATACATTAAATAGAAGCTCCGTATACGCAAAACATTCGAACGTGGATCAGAGTCAGTCCAATTGTAAACTGTTCACATGTATTAATGTAAATATACAGGGAATTTTTCTTTTTAGTATACATTGCCTATGTATACTTTTAAAAAGAACCGCCAATTACGCCTATTGTGTAGGCAACCAACTATACCGACAACTAAAAAACAGAAGCAAACGTCACGGTAGTTGTGAATTATTTGAGTATGAAGGTTATGTTGATGCAGTGATTATATTAAATAAGTATTTCACCCTGTATATAGGACACAGATGATGAGTTTTCTGTTAAATACAAAAATCGCCGGGTGATATTTCCGTGAGGTCCGTGAACATTGTACTTTCTTTCTACATCGCAATGACATTAACGGCAAAGTGGTGTAATGGGCAGCATAGCTGCCTTTCAAGCAGTTGATCCGAGCTCAATTCCCGGCCAACGCGAAGTTTTTTTTAATTATTATTTTCTGTTATAACTATTAATTATGATTTCTTCAACGTAGCATAAAATATTTAATTTAATTTCTTCGGTTAAAACGTGATTACTTTTAGTTCTTATTTTATGGGAATTTATTACGCATCCCTCTGATTTAAATTTTCTAACAATTGTTTGTATGGTTCGAATACAAGGAATAGGTCTTTCTGGATATTTTAGTGAAAATAAGTCTCTCGCAGTTCTTAAGCTGTTACCATTGTAGCACCACATTAGAATTTCCACTTTTTCGTCTTTATTGTACATGGTTGTATAAAAAACGCATGAAGATACTAAATAAAGATTAATTTTATTTTTTAACATTGAATTAATTTGATTGTTTTGGTCACAGCATGCTTCAGTAGTCTGTATAGTTGTTTGCCTACATAATAGGCGTAATTGACGCGTTCTTTTTAAAAGTATACATAGGCAACGTATACTAAAAAAATTCCCTGTATATAAAAAAAGGGTTTCGAGACGTCCGAACTTTTGCTCGAGCCGTCGCTGATGACAGTTACTGTCAAATCGAGAAAAGAACTGTGTAGTCAGCATCAGCTGAGTGCACAACACAAGAAAAATTGATTATTTATAAATGACTGAACAGTTGGCAACAAAAGGTTGTTTTATTCTATGAGAATACAAGTTACGTCTACTTTTTATAAGTCGAAGCATTTTACAAACGAATTTATCGCTGCGTACAGTCTCCATTAATAACTGAAAATATGGATAGTTCATTTGGCGACAGAGTAGAAGAAGAAAAACAGGTTGATGTTTGCTTGATCGACGCCCCAAGGTGGAAGAAACAGGAAAAGAAACGGAAGCACATTGACGTTACTGGCAACCAAAATAGAGTAATGAAGAACTGGAGGTTGCAACAGATTACATCAAAAGGACTTTCCCTAAAAAACGAAGAAATGGCGATTAACTGGTGATTTTAAACACCAAAAGCCTAAGGCACACAGTTTTTGCTGTAGAGGTGAATCTGAATGGAAACTTTAAAAGGGAGAATGGGGATAATTTTTAGCTGTATCAAACGATATGAGAAACCTTGTGGTATTTTCAACTAAGTTACTTATTCCTGTGTGTATTGAATTCGATTTTATCAGCGATTGTTATTGAGATAAAACGGCAAGAAACCTTAATTACAACAACAATTTTAACCCCGCCCTATTTTCACTGAGCACAAAATGTATGTACTCTTCAAGCGACTAAGCGGGACTCCTTTGTTCAAGCAGAAAAACAAACCATCCCGAGCCAACTCCCAAAACAGATTGGACGCAAAACTCAAGATATAATTTCCGTCCGCCTCGAGAATTTTAATCGGCACCTGCTAATGAAAATATATACAGCAGCGATAATTTTCGGGATAAACAGAAGGTGGAGTAGGTAAAGCTCTATTTACAAATTAAAATAATAAAATCAATCTACCGTACATTGAAATTCAAACGCACAAAAACCTGACGAACGTCACAAAACTAGACAAGCAAAATGAATAATATCATTAGTTCTTCGTTTGCAATAAATAACAGAAAACACATACAAAAAGCCCAATAATCAATTTCAAATTTATAATGATTGTCATAGAATTTGCGTTTTGGGATTTCGGTAGATTAATTCGTTGTTGTTCTGAAATTCGAATACAATTGTTTTAGCGATTGGGTAACGCTGAAACAACAACCCAAAATGAGCCCCTACTTGGTGAGTGGATTATTCTGTATGTTTTAATTACATAAATTTGTAGGTAGGCCAAACTAGTGGCCATGAACGCCTTGGAGACTTTTTTTATTGAATTTAGAATTAGAGGAATTTGAAGGTAGTTTAGTTTTGTGCGATTTTTACTAGTATAAATCAGAACGTCTAATTTAGAAAATATAAGTCGCGTAATCACAGAAATAATTGGAATGAACGTATTTCTTCCATAGGGAGTAGTATGAAAGTAGACAGTTTTGAAGAAAATTCTTTACCGCATGTTTCATAATATTGTTCTAATAATTATGTACTACATAAATATAAATATTTTTTGTCAGTTGACATCTGTAATTTAGAGGGTTGGGTTTCTTCGATTGAAAAGCGTATGGCCGTTGTAATATTCTATAATTGTAGACTTACAAGATACGGGGACGCTTAAAAGTAGTCTACAATTAAAATGAAAATCTTTTTAAATCAGTATATCGAAGCTACTTTACTACAAACCAGTATCCGGATAACCCGGAGAATAAGTGTATTTTTAGTTAATACCCACACTATTTTCTCATTTTTATCAAGTGTGTAGATACACCGTTCATTTATGATGTTATTGTTATGGAGACGAGTGGCGTCTGTTAATTTCGCGTTAAAGCTTTGTACACACCGAAGCAATTGCTGTGTATTATAGAAGAGTGGTTGTTGAAAGTAGGGTAAACATAATTTATTATTCGTATTGGAAATATAAATACGACGTTTCTAATTAAAATGGACCTTGGTGTGTAAATATTCTGTCAAATGCGTGGAGGGTATTGATGAATTGAGCGCAGAGGGATTGTCCATGCCATTAGGAATTTATTATTTATCGGACGCCGCCCCGTTGCACCTGCTCATTTAAAATGCATTAACGATGCACTAATCGATACACCATTAGGTAGCGCTAATTTGGTTGTTTTATGCAAACATCCGCATTGTTTTGCGACTGCTAACGGCTGATGTATTTGACATTGCTGCGTTTCGTGTTGGGAATTCGACAGCATTTCAACTACTTTTTTAAAAGAATGAGAGATTGTAGTGGGGCCTATTTTCCGCATCACAGCTGATTGCAAAATTTAAAAGATGTTCGCAAATAGAATAGCAGTGTATTCAAATATGATTATATTAAGAAATTTGAGGTTAGTTAGTAGCAAAGAACAAAGTTAAAAATAACTTACGGTCACATCGTTTGATTTGATGAAATAAAAATAGGGAATTATCCAAAACTGAATTGTACACGGTCTTTAAAGCAAGGAATAAACAACAAACATGGTTCAGTTGAATTTTATTCCCAGCAATATAAGGCAAACTTGTTACGTACTTTTTGAACCTGTATTACTGCTAAGATCTTTTTTATTAGGCTAAGATCCAGTATTTTTTTGTAGGGAATTTGAACGGTGCGGCCAAAAGTTGTATCAAGCGTGTAAATGGCAAACCAGAAAATTGGTTAATTCAACTATAGAGTAATGGATTTTAAGGTGGCTAGCGAATGTACGTACACTAGGAACGATTAAACAAAGTTTACGGCAATTTATGGATGATTTAATACTTCATAAGTGTATTTTTGTTCATTTGTTGATACATGTAAGACAATGAACTCAAGAGTTATTTAAATATTTCCCAAGTTTGTAAAAATAAATATTGCGACCCGTCTAGGTAACATCGAAAATGGATAAATGAGCTTTCTAACAATGCCACAGTTTGATACTGATTCTATTTAAAAAAATACAGCTTTGTACTTGTTATGTGATTTTTAAATTTGCCGCTACACTTTATTGCTTCCGTAATTTATGTGCCGCTTCGTTAGAATTAATATATCGCTATTTTAATTGAATTCTTATTTTGGGTTACCATTTCGGTATTTTGTTTTGTCTTTCGAAGTTCGAGATATGTCAACAGTCTTCTTTGTGTTAAAATGGCAAGCTCTTGTTTTTCTCTCGCGTTTGACCTCTAACTGTTCCGAGAATTCACGTGCCATGAGATTCTTTCTAGAACATTCCAGAAGGTTTCGTCATGTTGTGCAACCTTCTGAGGGGGGTGCTGATCCCCGTTGCATTTTGAGGCAGTTCACTTCCGAGCCTTGTGGACTCCGGTCCTCGAAAACAACATCCATCGAGGCCCGTAAATGTTTTTTTGAAGTCAGTGAAAGTCAGACTTTCGAGAGTAATGGGTGAACCGGCAGATCGTTTTTCCTTTTCCTCGCGGCGTTTGCTATCTTACGTTACCGTACCGTTTTTGTTTGCTGCAGGGCAAACGTTAATCGACTTAACCGTCGGATAAAGAAATAAGCGATAGCAAAAGGTACGCCTTGGTTTTGGACAATTAAAGTTTATAATTGCTCCTGTCGAACTTAGTTCGGATTTGTGTGAGGCTAAAAGGAAATAAATAAATATCGTGCAAGTGTGCTGCTGGAACTTGATTTGTTCCCGTTGTTCGAAAAAGTCTCTTCTGTCTACGCTAGTTGGCCCAGTGGAAACCAGCTCGGAGTTTTCCAGGGGCGTAGCAGCGACATCGTGCCCAACGCTGCCCCGAAAAGCGTTGTTTTCTTGGCCCTTTATTGTCGACCCCGCAACTAGAAATCGCCGTCTTATTGTGCCGTCTCCTCGTCAAGGTAAAGAATGTTTTTGTGGTTGTGAAGTGAAAAATAAACCTTTTTTTTTTCTCGCGTGACTTGCAGACTTCAAATTTAAGTTTTTTGTAATTGTAAAAATAAAAAGGACCTTCAGTCGCCATATGTGTTAATCTGTTTTAGGATAAAGCTACTAAATTATACTATACTTTTGTGAGCTTCAGCGTCACTGGTGTTTTATAACTGAATGCATAACTTAAATCCCGTAACACCAGTGGCGAAGAGTTACCTGAACGTTCAAGGATAAACATGTAATGCAAACTTTTGTGTCATAATAATTCATGCCCGTTTATTGTATTGCCACTTTCTATTTAGTTTATTATATGTGTTTTAAAGTTTATTGTCTCTTATTGTGTCTTTTGTACCTGTTGTAAGAAATTTGCAAGCTTTAAATATATATAGGAGGAGGCACAAAACACGGTAAGTTCCCTTCCCGTAAGCAGGGGGCTCTCGGCCTTCCGCGAGGACCTACATAACCAGCTGGATTTCGGAAGGTGGCGCCCACTTATTTCGACGTATCCTGTACACAACTTGAAGCATTTTCTCTATAAGCAGTTTTACGAACTCTCCCTACTCCTCTGAGCAAGCCGCTGGCCTTTACCATCTTTTTTTGTTTGCGGGTCCAAGAACAGCGCGTTTGGCCGTACCGAAAATTTCTTAGCACGCCAACGTGCGGTTTTCTCTGTCCCATAATTCTCGTAGCGAGAATTGACCCGTAACAAATTTGGCGCCGCAACGTGAGCCCTTTTTGGACCGTAACATGCTTCAAGCACTTTTAAGGGGTGACAACTTAGCGGATCCACTCTGTATTGTGCAAATTTATTTTAAAATAATTTACAACACCGAAGTATAATTTAACAGAAACTTTTTGTCCTGACATTTACGATCAGATGTGTATTCCCCGTTTTATATCACATTTAGAATGAGTGCAGGATATAAAAATCAAAACATCTACTCGAGATGAGAGCTTAAATTAATGGTTTGCAAATAGTATATTAAAGAACTAGTTTCATAAGGCCTCTTCTTAACGCACGAGTTCAAGTTTGAAAAACGAGACGCGAAGCGTCGAGTTTTTCAACGGACGAGTGCGACAAGTGGTCTTATGAAACGTGTTCTTTATACTATTTTTTCTATTGAGGAAGTTTAAGAGTATTTTAAATAAATTTATGTAGAAAATTTTACGTCAAATCGATTACTAGGGAGTTTTTATAAACACTTATGGCAGCACTGACAGGGGGCTGAAACTGACATTTCAAATTCAAATCGAACTACCAACATCGTAAAAAAACAAACTAAAAACAGTACGATTATAGGCCTCCTTAACGTACTGTTTTTAAGCTAAAACAGTGCGCTTAGAACGGCTTTATAAAACCGAAATAGAAAAAATAATATAAAACGAATCAGTGCATTAAGTGGTCCGTGCACGTTGAAATATTTAAAACCATTCATTATATATTCCTTAAACATTCGCCTGTGCAAACGAACATCAGGCCAAGAGAAATTTATCGTAGAAAGTGATTTTGTTCATATCACATATCAGGGTGTGAGAGGAAAACAAATTTACTACCAACCTCGTAAACGTATTCCATTAATATCTTTTTGTGCCCGTTTTAGATTTTCTCAAATATAAATCAAAGAAAGGTATTAAATTCACTCGGTCAGTCGGAGTCTTTATAAAGTGATAGTAAGTAGGTGGGTACTGCCTTAATTACACAAGCTAAACAGTCTTTCTTCTCGATGTTCGATAAGTAGGTATGTAAATGACATCAGAAAAACGCTTCGTTTCGCTTAGGTGCATTTTGATTGCGGTTTTTGCAGTTCATTAAAACCGTTTGGCAGTGGAGCTAACGCATGTTATATAGTTAATTGAATAATTCATACGTTTTTACGATAATCACCTAATTATTCTTGTTCCGTTCGTTCGAATTTGATAATTTTTATTTGGATACAAACTTCGTTAAATTGTTTGAATGCGAAACGGAAACATAAACATTTTTTAGGAATACGTGAATACGAGAGTCTTTTGCAATGTTATGGTAATGACATATAAATACGATTTATAGTATTGAAACTACAGTTTGACCTCTTTAATCCGAACTAATAATTGCACTGGTTGATCCGGATTTTCGAAATGTTCGGATTATCGAGCAAAATTTTCCTAATTATCTACGAATTTCAGTATTCTCACAATAAAAAGTTCTTTATTTTCAAATCAAAAATTAACAACTGTACTACATGCCGCATTTTGTTAGATACAACTTGACTAACAAAATAGAGCACATATGTAAGAAATCTAAATAAGTAAAAAGTAAATCTAAGAAGCTGTAAAAAATTCAGTGATTTTGCTCTGTTTAATGTTTGCTTCTTTTGCCTTTTGAGCTCGTGTTTTCATTTCGGATAGAATTAGAATGTAGTGTTCCGATTAAGCATTTTCCTGAGCCCACTTCAAACACGTTTCGAAACTTCTATCTGCCTCTGTGTGCTTTACACGTTGTGGTATCACTTCCACTTATTCGTCA
Source organism: Limonius californicus (assembly GCA_014611495.1). Lineage (NCBI taxonomy): Eukaryota > Metazoa > Arthropoda > Insecta > Coleoptera > Elateridae > Limonius > Limonius californicus. The sequence continues at coordinate 42,343 of JABXWE010009688.1, read as the reverse complement.
GAGCTTGATTCATTCTGAACATGTTCCAAAATATCCATATCGTTTATGAATTCCCATGATTCTTCTTGTCCGACGGTCCAGTCAAGAGCTTCTTGTCTTGTTACATCATCTTGAGAAATGATTTATCAGTGCAATAACTTCCTTTATTTGTTTATCTATACCCTCTGATTCCATTTTATCCCTCCACTGTGACAATGGAAGATTATCATCTTCACTCCAACCATCATCAACTTATGTTAGAAGTTTACTCCAAGACTTTTGAATAAGTTCTAGCCTCGCATTTTCGCATGCTTTTGCTAATCCGATTACAACATGTTTTAGATTAACATTCTTCAGTTCTGCAGAAATATCTGCACCTTCAGAAGCAACAATCCGTTTTAGGAAACCTTTCCGGTAATGTAACTTGACCGCTTGAATCACATTTTGGTCCATCGGCTGCACTAAGGGGGTTACATTTGGCGACAAAAACATTACAACGATGTTCTTATCATCTGAACATAAGTCTTCAGGATGTCCTGGAGCATTGTCTAAAATTAAAAGTGCCTTGGGCTCTAAATTCAGCTGTTTCATTCTTTTTCGAAGTGCCGGAACAAAGTCCGTATAAAACCAGTCCTTAAAAATTTCTCTGGTAAACCAGGTTTTTTTCTCTCCTTGGTACCTCACCGGCAGAGGTTCACTTCCAAAGGCCCGTGGCCTGGTGGTGAGATTTGCCCAACACAAACAATTTCATTTTATGCGTCCCAGAAGCATTACAGCACGGCATAAATGTAAGTCGTTCTTTGCTCATTTTTCTACCTGGAGCTGATGCTTCAGCTTGTGAGCAAGTGTTCTTTGAGGAAGTAATTTCCAGAAAAGTCCGTTTTCGTCTGCATTGTAGATTTGATCAGGACACAACTGCATTTCCTCAATTTTATTTGAGCGTTTTTAAATGGCACAATAGCTGCCTCATCACTTGATAATTTTTCTCCGGTAATTGACAGTTGTCGAATTCCGTACCTATTTTTAAACTTATCGAACCATCCGGAAATTGCTTTGAAATTACCATCGTTGTGAGTCTGGCCATAAAAGAATTGTGCTTTTTCACGCAAAATTTCCCCTGATATTGGCGCACCTAGAATCATTTAATGTTATGTTAAAACATGATATACATATGTACGTAGTCAATCTTCTTTTTACCTCTAGATCTTTCCAGTAGAACCCAGGTATAAACCGTTTTAAGGACTTCGGGATATGCACCTACTTTCAACGTTTTTCGTTTATTGAGAAGAGAACTGACTGTGGTGCCATAGGATAACATCCTTGTCTTGTTCTTTTTGGTGTCGAAAATCGTTGATTTTCCCGCGTTGTATTTTTCCGAAACGGGTCACTCTAGAACCCGCCTCTAAACTCTTAATAATCTCAATCTTTTCTTTTATCGATAAAGTAACGCGTTTCCTTTTAGAAGTCATCTTTGCTCTAAATTACGTTGCAAACTGAACTCGGTAACGCTCAACGGTATAATGAACAATGAACAGTAAACAGAGCAATTACATATTAGAAAACATGAAACCAAGGGATTCCCCCATTTATGTAGCGGGAATCACTTGAGTCTTCGGATTAAAGAGGCGTTGTTCGGGTTATGGCTGCGATGTCCCAAAGTCGCCACTCTACCGTTACGAAACCCCGATTTTTCAAGGCCTGCAAAATATTCTTCAACGGTTTTCTTTAATTTCTTTATTTGATGAAACTTGTAAGTCGTTGAAATAGATGAATGTCAGACGATGCTAAACCAGGTGAATGAGGTGGATATGGCGGTAAATCATACTTCAATTCGTTTCGAGTTTTGCAATGGAAACGAAGCTTGTATGAACACGTGCATTGTTTTAATAAAAAGATTACCGTTATCTCCGTCTAACCGGGTCGTTTTCACCATTTTGCCGACAATATTGAGCTCTTTGGAAGATATGTATAAGTTGAACGACAGATGCCTTTAATAACTCTTAAAATCTAGAATTTTTCACAGATTGCCTCTTGTAGTGGCGGAGTTGCATTGCTTTGTTTTGTGTCTAGTACTGCATCCAAGTTTTATCTGTAGTTAAAAACAGATACACAAACTTAGTTGTATTCTTTTTTTTAAACGGTGCAAACAGTCTTAAGAAGTTTGCGTTTGATTGGTTTTTCATTAATTGCTAATAATAATCGGTGCAACCATTTTGCGGATAGTTTTCTCATACCGAATTCTTTGGTTAAAATTTGTAATGCTTTGTATTCCTTAGATATTTGAGATACCTTTAGTCGGTAATCCTATGAAACCATACGATAAAATACGATGATTTCTGGTGTTGTACTTTTTGGGCGTTCGCTGGGAGCATCGTCTTCTAAGCTTTTACGACCACGTTTCGATTAAGTAGTCCGCCTAGGCACTTGAAATTGAATAAGAACTGTCTCCTAAAGTATTTTTCATATCGTTATAAATCTCCGTTGTTGACAAACGAAATATTCTGCTACTATAATTTCTTTTTTCCATTTCTAAACACAACTGCAATTAGTTTTATCCAAAAAACTGAATACAAACAATGACTTAACAGAATTGACAGAATATTTTACAGCTACTCATATGACGGAAGAAACATGGGAAACATGCAGAAAATTTCACAGATCTATTAAACGGAACTTTACGTTAACTAAATATTCGTACCAAATATGACTTCTGAAGTACAAAGAATTGATGGATTATATAAGTTATAGACGTTCACGCGTAAAATATTCTATTTAAAACGCTGCAAAGCGACGCGCTTTGCGATGACGTCAACCCGTGCAACGCTTTAAAGCAGAATCTGCAGATAGCCAGCTTTATTGATTATCAGTGGATATATTCTAGTCCATATACATAAAATTTATTAGCTGGCGCTGTTGCTAAACATTATTCATTCTTGGATAAAATATCAAATTGTTCTAATTCAATTTTCAGTTAGTCATTTAGTTTCTTTAATATACGCCATACCAGACATACCTTCTTCGTTATTGTAGTCGCATATAAAATTAAATTTCCTGGTTATATTTTGTATAAACTTTTCTATTTCAAACTTCTGTATAGCGAATTTCTCCGTTAAATACATTTTTTTCATGGATGCTGACAATAAGAGCATTTTTAACGTTATTCTCGCGTCTCACGTTGAACTTCAAATTTTCATTTAACGAGTATTTTCTAGTTTAAAAATAAAAAATAACACAAGTGTATTGCATATTTCAGTGTCTGGCATATTTTGCCTTTCTCGGAACCTGAATTTTGAAATTGACCTTACCACCATCGGCGTCGTCGGGAATTTTCCAATCTTTTGTGCACTCCTTAGTCTTTAATGATAGATATGTAGATTTGTATTTAAGTTTGTTCATACCATTTCACGCCTTCAGTACGAATTTGAACCCGCTAGAGTCATTTGGTTGTCTGTGGGATTTTTTCGTGAAACAGTTTTTCTAGTGCATTCTGAAAATGAGTGACATCAATTTCGAGCAACGGTGTGCTATTAGGTTTTGCTTCAGACTTGGGCATAGTGCAACGGAAACCTTTGCAAAACTTCGTGAGGCTTACGGAGACAGTGTTTTGTTAAGGGCCCAGGTTTTTCGGTGGTTTAAGGCATTTTCAGAAGGAAGATGAAGATGAACCTCGCAGCGGAAGGCCTTCATTTTCAAGAACCGATGAAAATGTCGACAGAATCCGGGATGTTGTGCATTCAGATTGTCGGTTGACAGTCAGAATGATCGGGGAAGAGTTGAATTTGACTCACACCACCGTTCATCAGATTTTGACCAATGAATTGGGGATGAGAACACTCTGCGCAAACATGGTTCCTAAAAACCTTTCGCAGGACCGAAAGGGCATCAGGAGGAAAAGGTGCCTTGATTTTTTGGAATCGATTGAAAATGATCTCCATTGTCTAGAACGTGTCATTACTGGTGACGTAAAAGAGTTTGTGCCTGAAGGACAAATGGTTAAGCAACACTTTTACAGAGAGATTCTTGAAAAACTTCGAAAAAGAGTCATGCGTGTGAGACCCAAACATCAAGAACAACTGGGTGTTGCATCAATTTCAATACACCATTTTTTGGTCAGGAAGAACATTTCCGTGGCTCTTCAGCCTCCTTATTCGTCCCACTTGAGTCCTTGCGACTCGTCATCTTCCCGACACTGAAAAATCACCTCAAGGGACGCCATTTTGGGACATGGGAAAACATTTCAAACGCCTGTAACCGGCTTCCCAAGGAGGAGACAATGTTGAATTGTGACTTTATTCGAATAAAAAAAATTTTATTGAAAAAATCAGTCTTATTTCTTAATTTACACATCTCGTATGTGAAAAGTTAAAGCTCTTCGACGAAATCTGTATTGGCGGGAAATAGAATGTAGCAGCGTGTTTTGGTATACCCCCATCACCATATCTACAATTAAAATAATCGCGAATCAATCATAAGGCGAAGGTAACACATAGATTCATACAGAAAGCGTTTTAAATCCTGTGTTTACAAAGGAAAAGGAAAGCCATCGTAGCTTCATTCCCCACAAGGGGACGGGTTGCTGTAGGGGTCAGTCGGGTTCCGCACCGGAACTGTTCACTCTTCAGCCAGTAACGGGAATGTTGTAAGGATGGGAAAGAGCAGGAAAATATTGATAATGGAATTTCGTTGATGATACTGTTCCAGCATTTAAGCTGGCTTAAATTAGCAGGGGTTAAAAATTTGACGATTTCCGGTTCTCTCATAAGAGAAAAGGTTCTGGAATATGCAACCAAGTTAAATCAATTTGGAAATTTTCAACCAATACTGGATGGGCCGACAAAATAAAAAAAATTGTCCATTGTTGAAGAGTAAATGTGAAAACTAACATCTAAATTTAGGATGATATTGAACTATAAGTTTATCTGCAAATTGATAAAAATGTATTGTTTACCCGAGTATCTTAATGACCAAGATATTATTAACAACGTCACGAATAAAGATTTTTGAGAACAAACTGAAGAAAAAGAACGCCAGAAAATGAAGAAATGAAGGAGACAATAGTTTTAACTGCATTTTCCTGGATTCAGTGAGCATTTCAGTATCAAGAAAATGCACATGTAGCCGTGTTTTCTTATTTAAATAAGTGGAAAACATTTTCCGAACAAACAACTTTTATTAACGCACCATACAATAAAAATTACTGAGCTTTTAACTAATAATGTGCGTTTGTCTGTATCTACTTATAAATAAACATTTCGAAATTACGATACGGTCATTACCACAGGATTTAAGCAGTTTTGACAACTTCAAAATTTTGCGGTTACCTATATCTATTTTTTTTTCATGGTCTTAGGCACCTCAATATACAGGGTGTCAATTTAAAAAAACACAGTGTATATCACTGGTAATAAAATAGGTTATTGAACTTTTCTAGAAAACGCCTTTACCACACGGAGGGGGAATCATAATGACTCAGAAGGTAATCTTCCCCATTTTACCTATTAGGTTCTAGGTACCCTAAAAAACATTTTCAAATGGTAACACCCACTTTGGGATACCTCATTGAAAAGCTCTTAGAAAATTCTATTCAGTATCAGCAACATTTTTTTCCGCGAAAAAGAACGCAAAAGGTTCTGAACCAATTATTGTAATTATAATTATCCAGGACTGTAGATTGCTAGAAGAGGACCAATAGAATGTCTCCCAAGATCTCCAGATTTGACCCATTAGACTTATTTTTATGAGGTCACTTAAAATCTGTTGTCTACAAGACTTAACCTGAATTCATGGAATAACTGGAATACCTACAACGAATAGTTCAGGAGTGCTGAGCTATTCCGCGACAAACCTTCCAAAATGTTCGGAGAGAATTTGCGAGTAGATTTTACTATGGCCTAGAGAATAATGAAACACATTTTGAACATTTAATCTAATATTTTTAAATTTTAATTACAATAATTAGTTCAGAACCTTTTGAGTTTTTTCCGAAATGAGTCGGGAAAAAAAGTTTGCTACTATTGAATAGCATTTTGTAACAGCTTTTCAGTGAGTATCACAAAGTGGGTGTTACCATTTGAATTTTTTGTTAAGGGTAGATAGAGTCTACTAGGTTGAATGGGGAGGGGAAGTTTACCTTATCAGTTATTTTGATTCTCCCTTCATGTAGTAGAAACGTTTTCTAGAAAATACCTATTTTACTTCCAGAGATATGACGTATTGTACGTTTTTAAATTGACACCCTATATGGAAGTTGAAATGTAGTTTATTTAAAGGTGTTTAATGTTAGTTTCGTTTTCAAACTCGATGTTTGCATCCGCAAACAGCAGCACTCTTATGTAGAAACCGCGTAATCTAAATATATAAACGTATAAACATGAACAATAGAGTCGCCAAGTCACATGGAAGAATCGATTGTGTAGACTGTAGAGGCAGTTTATCGCGTTTAAACTTCATCGCCACATAAACGTCAATTTAAAAAGATTTGTATCTAAACCTATTGCAGTTTAGTAGTTTTAATTTTCTATAGTATTCTCTCATGATTTACTGGGCCTTACGGTGTTATATTCATGTTTGCGAAGGTATGTAAGTGTAAGAAAAGCTCGATTTTACTGTACTTAATTTTTGCCTACATCCCAAACATTAACAGTGAACTTGAGCATGCACCATATACCTAATGCATCGAAACAAATATACAAATAATACAAAATAAACCAACTAAAAACTTGTCGCACGGTATGACGTCAGCTGACTTCACCACCAATGAACAGGCTTTCTTGGTTGCAAGATAAATCAATATTTATTAACAATTGCAATAGCTACTATGGAAGTGTTTTTTTCTTTGATTACTTGCAGTTGAGTTTGTATCCTGAATAATATTTTTATCAGTTTGCCGGAGTATTTAACAATTTTTTATATTTATGGAAGTTTCCTAGTCTTTCCAGTAAGAATTTCTGAACTCTTAACGCCTTTTATACGTCACTCCGAGAGCATTTCAAAAGATCCCTGGACATTTGTTTAGCATTGACTAATACGAGGTATTGCAAAAAATAATTAATAATAAAGAAGGTATATCAGCTGTACATATAAGCTATCGATACAATTACAACTGCTAACCAATCTCTGTTTTTTTCCGAGAAGTCGTGAAGTTCTGATAATGGGCGATTGTTTCATATAAAGCGTGTGTGTTTCGGATAACGCAATTGTTCTTGTTGGACGTGCAATAACAAAAGATTTAACTGCTGTGGCAGTGCTCTCCGCACATATGTGTTATTGACATTATTTTTTAAAACGTGCTGGAATATATCATACTGTTCTCCTTAGTTAAAACGTTCTAACTGAAATTGTAACAATGGAGATATTTCAGACTGCACAATTGTGTGTTTAATTCCGACGTGCCAGAAGAGCACTAAAGGTATGATTTAGTAAAACATACGATGAACATGTAGTGGTGTTAATATAATAATACGAAATATCCAAAAAAAAAAGTGTACTTGACAGACTGCACGTTTTAACTAGAGAGCAGCGGATCATACCATTATTAGTAGGAAAACCTCACTTATTTTGCTTGTCTTGGTAAATGCATTATTATATGTAATTGCCCAACAGGCGCAACGTGCAATTTAGCCACCTGTATTAATGATTGTCCAAAAATGATTTCAGTTATCATAAAAATGATCAATCTAGAGTTACAGAACTGTAAGGAGTACACCGTGCACAGAAACGAGTTTTCATTCAGACGAATCAGTGGCGTTGCACGTGGAACTCGCCCTCTTACCTAGCTGTTGCTGTTTGTTTCGTAGCCATTACTGCGTATTAAGTAAAATTTGTAATATCATTGTCTGTATAATTGATTTACAAAATATTCTAAATACAACATTTTGAATTTTGTAGTCATCATTATCTGACCTGGAGCTGACTCGAGGGTCGATCCTGGATACGCCAGGCCCACCCCATGCCAGTAGGTGGCTAGGAATTTTCGCGATAGGGTGGGATCGGGTGGGGCATTGCACAACGTTAGCATGTCTGCAATGTATACCGCAAGGCATCGCTGTAGCTGAACATTCTGAATTTTGTAGTGCTTAAGTAACCCAACTGTACAACAAAACCTACGCCACTGCTCATCAGCTGACTGCGGCTTGCCGGTCAGATTTCGGTGAGTCATCATGTACTTCTTATAGGGTCCACAGACGATACGATTTATCGTACAACAGATTGTACAATTTTTTTTTATTTTCTCATTCATTTATACTACCGTTCCCCCCCCTGGAAACCGCTTTCCCATTACTTCAGGGGGGTGCGGGCGTCCCTTACACACTAAACATTCATGCAACATGCATTAATTAAGCGAAATGCGGTCGCCCCGCTGAGATTCGAACGCCCCAGCTGATCGGCCACATTTGGCTGTGACCTCGAGTGGCAGCGCGTATCCGCACTACTCCACCGAGGCCCCAGATTGTACAATTTGAGTTGATATGATCGTTCGGACAACAATTGAAAGGTGTGTGACGCTGTAGTACAACGCGGTCGTATCGTATGGTAGTATGGCATGGCACCCGTAAAAATCTGTCGTACAAGTAAATAATTTTGTTAATCTGCTGAATCAGTGCCACGAAGTTTGTGTAGTAAATTCATATGTGAATACTTTATCGTCGTAATAACCAATTTTTGTACCCTTTTCTTATCTTTTTTTGTTTTCTTCATGTAAAACTATCTCGATTGAGGCTACTACGAGTGTGTTCAATTGAAACCCATCTTTCCTTTATAAAAAATTTATTCAAGAACTGGAACTACAAATAATTACCGTCACAGTTAAGGCACCTTTCCCATTGTTTTACTAACCGACGTATACCCTGCTCATAGAATTCTTGTTGCTGACGATCAAAGAAGTCTTCCACAGCTATCTGTACTTCTGCGTCAGATTAAAAATGACAACCTTTTAACGCCCTTTTCAGCGGTCGAAAAATATGGAAATCGCAAGACGATAGATCCGGCCTATATGGTGGATGCTCTAAAACCCTCCATTTCTTTCGTTGAAGATTTTCTTTTACCACATTAGCAACACGACGCCTAGCATTGTCGTGCAACAAAATATCCCCACGCGTAAGATTTTCTGGACGTTTCCGTCTTGTTGCTTGATGAAGCTTGTTCAAAGTTTCTTTGTACAGATTTGCATTAACATTTACTCCAGTTTCCTTAAACTCTACCAACAAGGGTCCTTCATGGTCGAAAAAAAATGTTAACATCACCTTGCCTGCAGAAGGTTGTGCTTTAAATTTCTTCGGTGGTATGGTGAACTTGAATGTTTCCACTGCATCGACGATAACTTACTGCATGACTCGTAGTAATGGCAACAAATTTTTCACCAGCAATTATTAACAGAAGAAAGTCATCACCATTTTGCCTATAGTCTGTGAAGTGTTGCAGAGATAAGCGTATTCGCAAGCATTTTTGTTCATTAGACAAGAGACGAGGAATCCATTGTGAACAAACTTTGTTGTAACCCAGATTATGAACAATGCTGTGGACTGATCCTACACTCGCAACAATTTATGAAATTTCTCTAATGAAATTCGACGATTTTCGCTAATACGGCCTTCCAGAAATGCCATATTATTTTCTGTTAATGCAGTACACCGTGCACCTGGCCGCGGCGCATCTATTGGCCCCTCTATTTCATTCTTAAATTTTCGGCACCATTCCTTCACAGTTGGGTACGCAATATATGCATTTCCATATACTGCTTGCATTCGCGTATGGCTGCACACCCTCGGCGCATAAAAATTGCAGAACCGCACGCTGATCAAACTTGGACGGATTTTTAACAAAAGGCCATTTTAAAATGGACGTTTTAAAGAGTCACAATCAAATTCAAACGCCAGAAACTTATTAATGCGTTGCTTACAAGCACTACTAACATTAACAAACATCATTTGAATTATTGCATTTGTTTTCAAGGCTAAGTTGATCAAAGATTGGTTCCAGTTGAACAAGCCCCGTATTTTTCTAAATAGCGTATTCCATCGCAAAAAAACGTAAAAATTAAAAATTGTTGTACGTTGTACTACAGACACTCGAAATCTACATGGCTCTGTATAATAATGTGCGATCTGTTTTACAACTAATCCGAATTAAAATCTGAATATTTGTGGTAAAATTTTCATGCTGCATTCTTACGAACCGCCTGTTAAATCTGCAATACTGCGTGTTCTACAGCAAATCGTATCGTCTGTGGGGGCCGTTTTCCAGTTTTCCGACTCTACCCAATTATTACTATAAAATATAGAAAACGTGTGTTGGGCTAAATTTATAATGTAAATCACCCACAAATTTACGAGTAAGAACACCGTATTGAGGAATGTTATTTAGTGAGGTTCAAATTGGATGTGCTGCAATAATACAACACGCCACTCGCCTAAAACGAGCTCTACTACAGGGAGATCCCGGGCATGACGAACGTTTAAAACACAAATGTTTGAATTTTCACTGCTGCGATATAGTAATTCATGCTTATAGCAAAGAGGGGCTTTTAGTTTTTTAACTTGCCTGGCTCAGTACCAGTCTAGTACAGTACCACCAAACAAACTTTACCTAAAACATTATAATTCAATTAAGGGCAACGTTTTTGGAATTGTTCGGGGTAGGTTGTTTCAATTTGTTCCGTTATTTATCTGTTTAATACTTATCTTCAGAAGGTTTTACCAATGTACTTCCAATAATCTTTAAATTCATAGCATTTTTCTGGTCCTGAACATATAGAGACGGAGGTTTGAAACAAAAGTTTTTAGTTCCATAAAATGTTTTAGAGCGTAAGCTCGAAGAATTTAAAGCACACAAACTAAAACAACGTCGACATATTAAAAAAAATCTAAGATATGTATGTATGCGCATTCAATGATCTGTTGTTTTTTTTTTTTTTTTGTAGTAGACAGTGGTTTTCCACTGGAAATACATATTCCTGTTGATACAAAACATGGTATTTTATATTTTATTACTGTAAACTTTGAAAATCTATCTGCAGTTACCAATTTCAAGAACGTGAAGATCAAACTCTACAAACTTCTACAAGTTGCAAACACGATTGTATAGTCGTCGGCTAACGAGCGTGCATGATCAAGGAATGCAGTTAACGACGTCGTTCCGAGAAAATTCCGCTACTTGATACGGAAATCCCTGCGTTACTATTCTGCATAAAAACAAGATGCATATCAAAGCTAGAGAATTACCCAGACTGTTGTAAACGTTTTCAAAACAGATAGTGGACTGCTTACTATTACGTTTCCTTCTAAATACAATCCCCTTGTTCCAGCGCCCTCATGCACTCTCGTTAGCCGACGGGCATACATTTAATAGTTAGAAAGTGTTTTGTGTTTTGAAGGTAAAACGAGCGAAACTACGAAAAATATTAATTAAAGTAGTTTACAATGGGTGGTTTCCTTTATGGCGTAATAACATGGAAGAGTAGGAGGCGCAGATGCTACGTTTACTAGGACCGTTCGGTAGGACGATGAACGTAGTATGGCCAGTATTACGCTTCAGCCGCCTATTACTATCGTAGGGTGTTACCTCACGTACTGATTTAGGGCGGAGGCCAGCTAGAGACGGAAATTTCCAAAAAAAAACTAGACATTATGGCGGTTTCCGGGAGTCGAACTCTGGACAAGTTGCGTCTATACCCAAACGTTCATATGTGGTCTCCATCACTTCTAGTTTACAGAAATTATTTTCGATCTTGCTTGTTGTTACGAGCCAATCGAGCTTTTTCGACGAGCCGTAACCAGATGGATGGAAAAGGCCTACAGCTTAGCTCAGGGGAGTTCGTGAAAATCGCTTATGGGAGAAAATCTTTAGTTGTGTACAGGGTAAGTCAAAATAAGTGGTCGCCACCTTCCAAATCCAGCTGTTTGTAGGTCCTCGTGGAAGGCCGAGAAGCCAACAGCTTACGGGAATGGAACTTACCTTTATTGTGCCTGCTCTGATATATTTAGAGCTTGCAAAATTTTTACACAAACAAATAGACTACACAAAAATAAAAAAGGCAGTAACTTTTAAAACACATGTAATGAAATTATTGGTATGGCGATACAAAAAGAAAATACAGGAAATGGTATTTTTATGAGTTTACAACTATTTGAACGTCAAAAAAAAAAAACACAAAACTCGCCGCCGTTGACGCATAATATTTATGATATTTTACTGAATCTGTGTGGCCAATGACGTAGAGTTTACATAAAAAATACAGTATTAATATCTTTTACAATCAACAATAAATAAATGGCGATTGAAGATCGCTTTTAGGTTGCATAAAACAAACAAGTCCAATATCGTGGAATTTTGCAAGTTTGCGCGAGGAAATACAAAAAAGGGTTTCTTTTTACACAGCACAACAAAAAAACTGGTTCTTTACCTTGAAGTTCGGAGAAGGCATGCACAATTCCCAGAGGGTTGATTTCCAAATGCAGGAAAATATGTTGAACGACAGGTTGTTCATCGTTGAACGATAGTAGCAGCAACAAGACCGCCGCTGGGCGTCGAAATTCATCCGCCGAACGGCGATTGGCCAATTCACAAAGAATTGCCTTCTGTTTGGGTTTAAAATACTAGCGTACTGATATCCGACAATTGTCAATGTGTTGTTTTCAACCCCATGGTAAAACAACGAAACGAAAATTACACCAGGTATACCCGTCGAAAACCCAAGCCGACACTTGCAGCACTCGATATGTATTTACGGCCCTCCCCTAAAGATGTAATTTGGGAAGACACCGCAGTCAAGAAAGGTGGAAGATCAACTGACGTAAAAACGCAACGGGAATCTGCACTCTGCCAAAAGATTGCACCACATTTCGAAATGCTATGTAAAAGTTCTAGAATAAGGGACACGTGGTTCTCGGAAGCGTTCGAGGTCGAGCGCGGAAAAAACAAGAGTCTGTAATTTTGACACAAGAGAAACTGTTAACATATCTCAAACTTCGAAAGACAAAACAGAAATGATAACCCAAAATAAGACTGCAATTAAAATAACGTTATTAATTCTGACGAAGCGGCAAACAAATTAAGAAATCAATTCATATAAAGCGGCACATTTTAAAATGAACATTGCAACATTGTTGCAATCGAAGTATCGCACATTTCGACCAAACTGTAAAAAGAAACTTTCTTTTAGCAATTATGTTTTAATAAGAACTATCGGTTAGGGTAACATTAAAGCTAACCTCAAACTTTTGCGCTTGGGTGTTTTGGTGTCACAACGCTTTCGTTATTGCGTTGATTTAAGTTTTATTTTGTAAAATGTGTGTACCTTAGATGAGTAATTCGTGAAAAAAGCTTATAAAAACTTTTAGTTGTCTTAAACCATTATTTGGTTAGTATTTGTTGAATACTAAAAAATGTATTGTTGGAACATACTGACAATAACAACAATATCGATGCTGCTGTAAAAGTTAGAAGCGGTAGAATGGCAAGAATATCTTCTAAACGTAAAGTAAAAAAAGTAAATATGTGTGTGTAAATGGGGCTTTGTAAAATGTCATTTGTATTTTTTAACGGAGATTGCTAATTGTGACAAACCACACCGTAGTCAACGCTGTTCGCGTAATTTTAGAATATTACCATCGGTCAAAATTTTCATATATAACTAGATTTGACTACAATAATTTCGATGTAAAGCAATACAGTAATCTTCGGTTATAACGGACCTGGCTAATAATATACTATAGGCTATAATGGACTAATACCTGAGGTCCCAACCTATTCTCATGGGCTATATTGGACTAATGTTCGGGGTCCCAGATAACCCATTATAGTTGAGGAATACTGTTGTAGTCCCAACTTAATACAGTGTACTCGGATATAATGACATCGGTTCTTGCGACAACTTGGTTATAACAACAAGTTCCGACAGGCTCCTGCAGTATTCCCTAAACTCTGATACTAATTTAACGCGGTTATGGCGACGATGTTTATACAACAACTTGGTTTATACATCAACTTGTTTATAAAAACACAATATGATAATCAATTCTTATCGTCTAACTCGTTATATTATGTTTACAATGTTAAATTTCTAGGCTATTTTTAGGTTTGCAACTTGCAGTTACAAATTTAATTGGAAGTATATAATCGATACTTTTTTTGGCCTTCATTCGCAGCATTTAATCACGTATATGGACTACGCATTTTTAAAGGATAATGTTTTACTATTAATGGTATATTGCGATGTGGCATTTGATGAAGGCGTGTTGATAACGACAATGTGACAATTGAATTATTAGATGACCGCCAAATTGTTAGCATTGTTAAAAATCGGGTTAAGGCCAAGTAGAGAAGAGCAGTTAGAAGACAGGGTAGTGCCGCCTCCGAAGTTAAGTGGAGCTTTAAATGCTGCTGCCGGATTATTAAGCAGATTTTTTGAAGTTTTTACATATAGACAGTAGCCAGAACGAAACTTTTTTTAACCTTCCTAGGGCACCGTTATTTTTGATGCAGTCAGAAGGCACCGTGGGGTCTGGAAGACCCCATTAAAAAAAATTGATTTTTAAGGACTTGCAAATACTAATAATGGAAATTTGGTGTATGTTGTGATACACTATAGTGTATTTACTTATATAACCTAATTAGAGTTTGTAAACAAACTACATAGTCTTTTTATATATTTTTATTTGGAAATGCGGTTATAGAATACAAAATTAAACATAGCTTCAGATTTGGTAAACATGCATTTTAAATAGGAAGAATACCAAGTTAATAATTAGAAATACAAGAAGCTAGATCACCATGTCATGTATTAATGACAACAAAATATAACTATTCCAGAAAATAAATGTTAGCCGGCCCCTCAAGGTAGCACGTTTTTATTCGGCGCAGTCACAACACACTGTTGCGCGATGCTCATCGCACATGGCACGGTTGCACTTATTGCACATCATTTTGGTCTTCCTGTCCTTTTCTCGAGGACAAAAAACACATCTTACTCTTTTCGCTAAAAGTCTAGGTTGTTCTGTGGTTTCAGCTACCCCTAAAATATCCCTTATGTAAGTTTTCAGTACCCTATTTAAAGTTGGAATTTCTAATCTAACTTTCAACAAAGGTTCAATTAATTGAAAAGCTAGTTCATTTAGAAAATTTCTTCTATTCATTTTGACACCATTATTTGCCAAATTAAGTAAAACTGCAGCATTTATGCCGCTATGATCCAGCATACCACAGAAAAATCTCATTGGCCACCGTCGGGTTGTCCTTGAAGTTGTATAAGCATGACAAAGTTTATCAAAAGTATCAGTACCACCTTTGGTACTA
This sequence comes from Limonius californicus, assembly GCA_014611495.1. Taxonomy (NCBI): domain Eukaryota; kingdom Metazoa; phylum Arthropoda; class Insecta; order Coleoptera; family Elateridae; genus Limonius; species Limonius californicus. The sequence goes on along the minus strand of JABXWE010009688.1, from coordinate 27,073 downwards.
TTGTAATCCATAATGATTTGTGGCTTCCCGGTTTCGTGATCTATTTCATCCGAATAGTGCATTGTGGATAATAAAAGAACAATTCTCTTCTTTTTTGGTACGAACGAAACTAGAATTTTGTTATTATCAAAGGCAAATTTGGATGTTCTACTTTTCCGTCAAGAAAGGAATGAGGCACTTCCCTTTTGTTTTTCCTTAGTGTTCCAATCATAGTAATATTATATGCAGTAAGCATTTTATTAAAAAGATCTACGGAGGAAAACCAATTGTCGACGGTTATATTACTACCCGTCCCATGAATTGATTCAGAAAGTTTCCGTACGTAATATGAAGGAACTGGCTCGTTATCTTCTGTCAGTACTCTTCCAACATAAGGAATAGCATCGACCATATACCATGTTCTAGCGTCGTTCATCATGACTACTTTGATGCCGTACTTATCTGGTTTGGACGCTAGATAGATGCGAAATGGACATCTGCCTCTAAATCCCATCAGCTGCTCATCTATTGTACAATAAGAATGTGGTGTGTATAATTTACGACAGTTGGAGATAAATTTGTCCCATATTTGCCTTATAGGGGCTAATTTATCAATAATTCGTCGTTCTGCACGAGTTTCTTTGTTATCAAACCTTAAACAAGAAGTTAAAAATTTGAAGCGTTTTTGAGACATGGTTGCCCTAAACAATGAGACTCCGTATTTATTTGACCACAATTCTTCAGTACTAACACGGGCTGATTTTTTTACTCCGGATAAATAGAGCAGTCCAATCAAAGCACGAATTTCTGTTATGTCAGTTCTACGATGGTAAGTCTGCAAATTATCTAGTGAACTCATAGCACGCATAATTTCTTCGTTGGTATGAATAACAACTGCATCTAAAATTTCGAGATCAAATAAGAGAGACCACGCTTCCAATGGACTATTTACTTTGCGAGCCTCCCCTCTCGGTCCTGGCATAAATGATACTATATTTTTCTGTGGGCGCCTTCCTCTCCTTTATGGTGCTTGCAAACTCCATTTGTAATTATTTTTCCCTTTTATTGCTGTTAGTCGACTTGAACATGCCCGTTCCGGTTCTTGTAGATCCTCCTGTTCTTCTTCGCTCTGTTCACTTTCTGAAATATCCTGTTCTTCAATATAATCTGAGTCTCCGTCTGTATCTGCACCACCGAAGGGATCCTCCTCTTCCTCGTCTAAAAAACAGTTATTTATCTCATCTTCCAGCTCTTTCTCTGTCAATGGACGACTTCGTTCCCAATCACTGTTAGCTTTAGCCATATTTTCTGAGAGAAAACAGATGTATAGCTCAATTATTATTATTATTAAACATTTAAACGGTTAAAATTACTTACCAAAATTGCAAAAACTCGACAACAATTTAACCTGTGCAATAAGAACAAAAAATACGCGAAAGGCACTCTGGGGTCAGACAGACCCTAACCACACTTTGACTTGTTGCACGATGGACACTAAATCAGCTTTGGCGAACTGGCGCAAGCTATGGTTGGTAGATATCATAACTTGAATTTACACCAGAGGCCGCCGCAATATTCCTTAATATTTAAAAGTTACCGCGATTTCCGAAAGTTCTGGGGTCTGTACGACCCCATGGTGCCCTCGGAAGGTTAAGTATCGCGATAACGACATTGATACTTTCTCAAAAAAAATATCGCGATACCGATACTTTTTTCAGAAAATAACGCGATACTGATAGTCGATACTTGAAAAAGTATTGCTATACCTGTAGCGGTGCTTTTCCGTTGGGGGATTAAATATAAAATTTTGGGCTTTGGGGTGGGTCAAAGTACAAAGTTACACAAATTTTTCAAAACGGAGCCGCGTGTTTAAAAGACATTTGTTAAAGATTAAAGTATTTCAAGAAACTTAGCAGTAAGATATAAGTAATAAGTATTGTTATTGTTAATCCACTCGATGTGAAAAGGATAAACAGCTTCAAATGCAGCCTCAGGGTTTTACCCAATATTTACTCCTATCGACAAGGGTTACAGTTTCAGGAATTGGAATTAACTATTTAGTTTGATTTTCTAAACTCTATTTGTTCAGCTTTACAAACGCTTGACAGGTGCGTTGATTTACCAGATGTGTATTTACGTAATATACCTTGCGTTTCTAAATTAACGTTCGCGCTGCCTGAATTCTTATGTAGTAGGACGCCCCCTACGATTACACGTTTCTGGAACAACTTGCTATATTTTAGGAAAATAAGCACCAGGCACTATACAAACGCTCCGAAAACCGATAAGCACTGCTCAAAAAGCACACAAGCTTAACCCGGTAATTACGAGTGCAAAGTAAAGATTTTGAGCGTCAATTACTCCTTAAGTAAAGAGGCATTAGCGTTATCTAGCGTAGACCAACCACAGCGCGCGCTCGGGTGGGTCAAACACGTGCGTTTGTTGACGTTCCAGCTCAATGCTCAACAAATAGAGTTTAGTGTCGCAAATCCGCGATACTCACAGGAAAGAAATTATCGCGAACTTCCGACCGCTGTCTACAGGCAGTGTTTTGACAGAATTTGCATTGCTAGAAAAACCTTGGGAGACTTTATTGGAAGCGCTTAGTGGAACAAACAAAAATTACGAGTTTTTGTAGACTTTTATTCTAACTATTAATATTGAAAAATTGTGTGGTTACTTTATAAAAACATTTATATACTATTCGGGTCGACCTTACTGGGGGTGTATAAGACTACTACTACATTTCACCATTTCATTTATGGAGTTCCTGAGTAAACAAATAGTGGATGCTATCAGAACTCACTGGCGACGACTGGCTGGTGACATGCAGCAGATAATAAAACACAGACTCACTGATCTCTCAATGAATATTGGGCAGTTGTACTCACCGGCGGTCCTCCAGCATCCTGCCCCTGGATTGGGATTCGGACAGGATGGCTTATATACTGGCCAGTTGATGTGGCTGCAGCCATTCGTAATCATAGATTAATTACTACAGTTATGTATATCATCTGGCGCACCAATCCTTCCGAGGGAACTAGGCAGTTATACACTCTGTTATTCACGAGAGTCGCGGAAGGGGCGAGCCCCCTCTGCCCCCACATGCGAATGGGAGACTATAATTAGTGACCAATCCCCCGCGTAAAAGTCAGTCGATCCCATCCTGGCACTGATGTTACATTCATAATAATAATAATTCGACGTAAGCGCTTTCTCGAGGCCACCTCTGTCATCTGACTACCTCCCGAATGATTGTTAGGGTAAATAATGATTCATCAGGCGACACACATTGTCTACATATATAGCTACCTATATTCACTACGCTACTGTTTCCAACAACTACTTATAGAGACACTCCAATCTTGTATAGTAACAATAATAACACCCAATGCTGGTAACCCATATATAATAACAAGTAGATAATACGTAACCATTTGGGTAAACACATATATTAACACTTTATGGGATATAACCCATAACCTCACCAACGACGCCACTGCTTGTATTAGCTGATATTGCCATTACAGCATATATTTATATATAAACACATTAATGGTAACACTAAATTCGCACTTTGTCTCTCTTTAGAGAATAACCGCATCGCAATCAGTTGGTAGTAGGTTCGCAAACGCTACGAATTTGTTCTTACGCCAAAAATATGTAAATATATTCTAAAAATATCTTATTTTGTGTCTTTCACAAAAAATTTTTACACCCAATTAAAAGAAAATTGTTACTTCACGAACAGATCAGCAGCCCAGTATAAATATTCATAACACTGCATATGCAAGCTTACGCCTAGCTACCAGTAACACTGCCTTTAGTAGACTGCTGTTGCTGAACCTTCTGAAGACCCTGGTGCCTCTTGTTTCCCCTCACATTCCAAGAAACACTTGCCTGCCCGCCCTTTCGTTCAAACAGTTTTAATCCTCACCGGACGTTATTGTACACCGACAGAAGCAAATATTTATTTGTTGAGCTTACATTTAAGTAATATTCACAATAGACAAAAATCACTGCGTAACAGTACCTATGTAATTATGTTTAAGTTTTTAATTAAAATCCAGATGTTTTTAACAAAAAAGAAGAAACGAATGCTACGTGTTTTGTTATAGCGACAATTCGGTTATTACGGCAAAGTTTGTAGTCCCTCCATGTCGATATATTCGAGTTTCACTATAATAATAAGTGATGGCCTCCAGGAACGAGTGGTATTCGTGAATGGATAAAACAAAAAAGTTTATCTTATTTCTAGATCTAATTTATTTCTTTACCCGTAATTTTACAGCATCCTTTACATGTTAATTAATTAATTATTCAGTGCTAATATCAAAAACAACTTTATAAATAACATGTGCAGAGAAATCCCGTTTTATGCCTTTTAAAAATCAGAATGGCTATTTTTGAGATCTGTTGCACATTTTAAGGTACAATTTCTCCAATCGTTCGAAGAAATCGAGCCGCTAAACTGTAACAACAATCTCGCGACGTTTACGGTCTTCCAACGTGCTGTACAATATTTATACACCGTTGACCCATTTCTTGCCGCTCCTTTCTCCTCTTTGCATGTATAAAGACAACATTAAAATTTCCGCATATTTTTAGTCTGCATCTGGTTAAGATATTATTGTTATTTCCCCGGATGTTTTTTTTTATAATTCGTTCTGCGAATAATTACCTAATGACTTTTATAATTGGCGTCATGTATAAAATTGGCTTATCTGCAGTTCAGAGACTTGTTTTTTTTGTCATTACATTCCAAGATTAATAGAAGTGTTGGTGCAATTTGTAAAATGACGTTCCTTGTAGGTATATTATATTATAACAGACACTTAATTATGAAGTTCGCTGGAACAATGCCACCTAATTTAGAAATACAAACTATAACAGTGTCCTCAGAAGAATTCGTTGAACTTCTTCGCAGTCTCAACATCTTGTGTTGTTTGTCATTTCAGCACATAGTTCAAGGTCGATGCAACTTATATTCAGCTGATGCTAGCTATTGTTGGAACTTTGTCTCAAATAGATTAATAATGTTGCTTCGTTCAGGTGTGAAGAAAACTCGCTCCAAATTAGAGCTAATTGTAAGAGTAGCGGTTAAAAAATAGTGACAAATGTGGTACTGTTATTATTTTAAAATGAGAGGTCTAATATTGACCTAACGGATGTTGTTGGTGATTCACACTGCATACGGATGTCAATTATAGGTTTGAGTGGCTTCGAATTTCGTGTACAAGAATTGCGCTAAAAAATGATTCAATTGCCAAGTAACTTTTAAGTTGGTCACGCGTCATTAGTAGAGACTACCAACGGTTGTTTTCAATTACTTTGAACATTAGTACTGAAATTAGTTGAAATATTTTTTGAATCTTCTTCTTCTTCTCAGTTTCTCAGGGTCCACTGCTAGACAAGCCTCCTCCATTTATGGAGGGATGTTGGCATTTACATGTACATGAGGATGTACATAGGTATGGATTTGAGGTGGGTTTTTTAAGATCTAGGGATTTTGGACGTGTAGAATCCCTCGGTGATTTGGAGGTGAGGGAGAAAGCACGGCTCGCGTGGGCAGGGTCGCTTCCCTGAAGTAGGCCTATCTCCGCCGGGATCGCGGAGAGTGTCTACCCGCTACCATAATTCTGTGAATAGTACATAGAAAATGGTTTAAAGCTTTTTAAAACTATTTTTGTCTTCTGGATTGAACGCAGACGGAGGTTTAAGTAATTAAAACTTTGAGAAATCCCTTGTCATCATGATATTTAAAAAGTATTTCGGTAACTAAGCTGCCATCTTCAGTAGGAACGTGGACTATCTGAAGTAACTTAGCTTAGGAATACCTCTGTAGATAAGTTATTCATCAAGTCAACAATTGAAGTCCAATCAAGTCCAAATCCAAACGCAACTGAATTAAACTGAATACCTTAATTTTATTAAAGGCAACAACGTCTTTATTACAATTTAATCAGCAGATTATCCCTTTGTGTCTCAAAACTAAAAACGAAACATAGTAATCCATTGTTGTCTAGACAATGTAGTGGTATAAACAGTTTAGGTCTCTACGCTCGGGCTGCTTAGAAATACAATCTCCTTTAATAGTAATGCACTTGATCAATAATGCTTCAAAATTATTATACCATCAAGGCACCCAGGTCTGGAAAATATTCCTTAACTGCTTTTTCTTCTTCTTAGGGGTGCCGTCTTCAAGGTTGGCAACAATTTGGGCAAAATCGTCTCTGTTCTTGGCTGTTCTTATTAGTGAATTACTGTTCATTCCTGTTCAATCCCGAATGTTCTTGAGCCACGAGCACTTCCTTCTACCTGGTCCTCTCTTCCCTTCTATTTTTCCTTCCATAAGTAGTTGTAAAAGTTCGTATTTGTTGTTACGGTAAACGTGTCCAAGGTAAGATGTTTTTCGTTTTTTTACAGTACCTAATAGTTTTCTGTCCCTTCCCATTCTTCTTAATACTTCTTCGTTTGTGACACGATCCATCCATGATATACGAAGCATGCGTCGGAATATCAAGAACTCAAATGTCTGTAGTTTCTTTTCTATATTCTTTCTCATAGTCCATAATCCATAGTAGATAATCTGGTGTTGTCTAGAGAGACAATGTAGTGGTATAAACAGTCTCGTCTCTACCCTCGGGCTGCTAACAAATACAATCTCCCTTAGACAAGTAATGCTTCAAAACCATTATACCATCACGGCACCCAGGTCTGGAAAATATTCCTTAACTGCGTTTTTAACCTTTTCTATTGACGAAAACTTATTTCCGTTAAGAAATTGGTTCAGCAGTGGGAGTAGATGAAATTCAGGGGGACCTAAATCAGCAGATAAGTTGGATGCAACAAATCGTGGTTCGGTTTATTGAGATTTGCGATGGAAACAGATATTTGAACACGTGTATTGTCTTGATGAAAATGGTAATTTTCTTCGTTAAAGCTGCACTTTCAGGAACATTTTTGCTCACTTGATCCAAGTTATCATTAGCAGCCCAGCAAATCCAAGCCATTACTGTTCCAGCAGAGTTTACAAGTATTGTCTTCTTTGGTGGCAGAGAATCGGAGAATGTGTCTATTGTGTTGATTGTTATTTTGTTTCAGGTTTGTGGGATTTACCCTTTTACCTGTGGTTACAAATCGACACAAATCCTTGGCTGTGTTCTTATTCAAAGGGTCCAAACACGCTTGAAAAGTTTGCAGTTGAATTCGATTTTGATCAGTGGTTAGCAAACGCGACACTCAACTTGCTAACTTAGATAATATGCACTTACTTAATCAAAGCCTCTTTTACCGCCGAAGTATAGCGGAATTTTTTTGACTCCGGGATTGGCTTTTTCGCTTGCTAAGCACCGGGAGGTAATGGGACCTGCAGCCTTTCAACCATTACGTTACGACAGCTTATGCGGAAAACCTTTTCTCTTTTGGCATTCAATCTTTCCACCTTGACTTATGGGGACTTCCAAACCCACTAACAACTCTCATGGTGCTGCTTAACGTACCCGTCCGATAGTACGAGGCGTCATGTTGAACGCAGCTTTGGGACTACCATCTAAGTATTGGCCACAGTAAGCGTTGCTCAACTCCGGTTAGAGAATGAGGATGGAGTTTCACTTAGCGCCAACCCGGGACCTACATTAACAATATGATATTGTTAATGTTAGATCCTTCAAAACCACAACGTGGACTTTTTCAATGATTTCTTGCCCAGCTCGTTTTAGACGTCCACTGCCTTCCATGCTTTTGAACACGTTTAAATTCAATAGCCGTCTCGATACAGCAAAAAATTAAACAGACGCGTCTCTTACGCTATTCTTCAAATGGGTATGATTTCCGTCGTAGGCAAGCATTTTTGGCAAAGTATTTAATTTAAGAATGATATTCCATTTTCTTTACGTTTAAATAAACAAACATATTTTTTTCAATAGTTGTATACGAACAACTACTTTACAGAATGACTTGATATTTCACAGTTGTTTGTATGACAGAAGAAATAGTTTTTGCGCTAATAATTTCAGAACTAATATCGTCTATACTTCATTCCGAAAACTTTTCAAATGATCCTCATAGTCCATAATTCCCCACAGCGATGTTGCATTAAATTTACACTACGAAACGTCGCGAGATGCTAGTAAAGCAAAGAGGCGGCGACGTTATACAGGAAGTTAAATTGTGTTTTGCTTTTATACTAAAAATGCAGAAAAATTTCCTACTTGACGACGTTTACGACCTTGATTTTAGCTCTGCGTGGACTTACGAAACTTGTTTGGTAACAGGTGGATGGTAGAAAATAATTAGATTTAACTTGTAACAGCTACATGGAAAAATACTACTAAAATTATCTGGTAGATACTAATTAAACGAAACAAACACTTAAAAGGAAAGCTTTTATTATTAAAATATATGTAGATACAAGAAATTATAAGTTTTGTGCTTTGTCAGTATTTTTTTAATCTTGAACTATTTCAGTGTCTCTGCGTACAATTCTTTATGTAAAATTATATCGATTGTATTGGCATGTACACACTCACGTCGTCAGAATTCGATAAAGTGACTTTCACTTTAAAAGAACCTGAATTCGTTTCTTCGAAATCACAAGCTCCTCTGAAACACAATATCGTGACTAATCAATTAAGCTTGTAATTCGCACGTGAATTATTAATCCCAGGCGAACAATAAAAACGAGTCTTCAGAAAAATGCTTTAAAATCGATCTAGTAGATCCCTAACTCCTAACTCAAACCATTTTCCGGAGGATATAACTTGAATAAGGCAATTTTTGAATGTTTCTATTGTATTTATTCTATTTTGTTCTAAAGTGTAAGTTATGTTTACTTTTAGAACTTGTATAGAAAATAACTGTATTCAGGCACGAAATATGTTCTAACCCTAACGTATGGTCTGTCTAAATTCTGAATTTTCCGAAACAAATTACCAGAAATGCAAAAAACCGGAAGTATTTAGAAATGCCTACAGTGATACCTAACCGCAAAATCAGTATAATAACAGAGCACAACCCAAAACTAGATTTCTTATAATGTTTGAATATACTCTTATATTCGAAATTAGTAACGAGCGTTAAAAAAAATCTGCTTTACTCGGTTGCTACCTACTCGCTTTTGGCTTGTCCGTTAACGTATGTTTGAGATGGATTAACTATCAAATGTTATTGACTATTAAACTAAAAATGTTTTCGAATGTATGCAATGTTTTAAAATAGTTGCTGAGCATATTCAGGAGCTCTTCTAATATAAATATAATCTACTATTTTATGAGGGTTAATTATTTGGTAATTAAAAAACAATTCAGAGCTAAATGCATTAGAGTAAATGATTGATCGGAGTTAGGTTAGGTGTCTCAAGGAAACATCAAACCGTGCGAAACAAGAAAACAACCTGCATGTGCAAAATAAAGTGTGTATTATTTCTGATACATACGAACTTAGTAACGAGTGTTCAAAAAGTGTGTATTATTTCTAGTAGCAGTAAAACTTAGTAACGAGCGTTATAAAATAAAACATTTTATATAATGATCTGTTAGGATCGACCTTAAGAGGGACGAATAGAAATTACTGGATTTTTTTATTTAAATACGGTGGCAGAGCGTCTGCTTTTCATTTATGCAGTTCCTGGGTAAACAAACAGCGGATGCGATCAGAACTGACTGGCGACAACAGGCAGGTGACATGCAACAGATAATAAAACACAGACTTACTGATATATGTCAATCAATGTTGGGCAGTTTTACTCACCGGGGTTCTTCCAGCCCCCTGCCCCTGGATTGGGATTCGAACAGGATACGAATGCTCATCTGCCGGCTAGCTGCGGTGGCCGCGGTCATTCGTAATCGTAGAGTAATTACTGTAATTATGCATATCTTCTGGTGCACCAATTTCCATAGAGATCCAGGCTATGGACTAAGTCCATAGCTGGCGCGTCTGTTATTCACAGGAGTCCCGGGGGGGGGGGGGGGTATCATTAGTGCCCACACGCCCACGTAAAAGATGTTGCTTTCATAATAATAATAATAATTCGACGTAGACCCATTTTCGATGCAACCAATAATGATTAATCATCACACACATTATCTACTCATACAGCTACGGTACTGTTTCCAACAACTATGTACTTACATAGACACACCGATCTTGTATAACAACCATAGTAAGCTCCAATGCTTGTAAACCATATATAATAACAAGAAAATAATACGTAACTATTTGGGTGAACACACATGACACTTCATGGGATATAAACCATAACCTCGCCAGAGATGCCACTGCTTATATTAGCTGATAGTGCCATTGCAGCCCATCTTTATATATAAACATCTACGCGGTAACACTAACTTCGCAACTTGCCTCGGTTTAGAGAATACCCACAATCAGTTACTAGGTTGGCAAACGCTATTAATTAGTTATTACACCAAAGATATGCAAGCCTAGGCCCAGTTACCCACAATACTGCATATTGTAGACTGCCGTTGTTGACCCTACCAAGAATCTACCGCCTTTTGTTTTCGGCCTGCATAGCCCTTTCTTCGAACTTTTATAATTCTTTCCAGAACAGGCAAAAACGGTTGCCTAACAGATGCCTTAATATTTTGCAATTAATAAACAGCTCAAAGCTAAAGGTGTTAGAGTAAATAATTGATCAAACTGAGGTTATGTGTCCCAAAGAAAAAGACAAAACTGCGGACTTCTGTACCACAGTTCTTTGTACTAGTATACAGGATGTCTCCCTTATTATTATTTAATGGAACGCCCATAAGGCATACACATTCTTGTGTGGATAATCTCTAAGAAATGTAGTGATCAACGTTATTGCCAATAATGCTCGTAGTGTTATGCCATTTGAATAAAAAATTCATTCTTTGTACAAGCATCTACATAAATAATACTGTTATGTAACAGAAATTTCAAGATAAATATGCTGATTTCAACATAAATGCTATTTTACAGAAACTGAAAATATAAATGCTTTCCATTTATGATGTATCCTTTAGAATAGGAAGTAATAATTTGAAAAGATGAAAATATAAAACTATAAGTTTTTTGTTGTATACAGGCTGTCTCAAATCACCCGTCCCACCCTTTTTCATTTGAAACGGAAGCAACTTTGAAATTTCAAATGGAACTTTAGGCCATGTTTGGTATTATTGGATAGGGATTTTAAAAATATATTATTCTATTATATTTAAAAACATTTTTGATACTTTTTACGGTTGAGGAAATTATTTAAAAAACAAATATTAAAGTGTGATTGATACTGTTATTATGATATAAAAATTGTAGTAGGTGTACCTGCCATCTAATTGTTAATTGTCACTCAATTATTCGAATCCCTATAGGATTTGTTGTTGAGATATTCTTCCCTTGTGATTTGTATTTTGCTTAGTTATTCTGATTTCCCATTCTTGTGATTTGTTTTTCTTCAGTAATGATAGTCTTTTGGGTTTACGTGTTATTAAGTGGTTCTATTCTTGGTTCTTTGGTTTCCAAAATAGGATATCGTTTTTTACCCAAGGGAGATTTGATATGCAGATAGTCAATAGTGCAATGATAGCAGCCAAAATTTTAGGGGTCTTTACACTGAAAGGTACCCTGAGCGTGTACATCACTCTCGCAAACTTCTCCAAAGTCTTTTACAATAGTGTGCGCACAACCGGTCAAATTCAGTGCAATAATAATATAAATTCCGGGCGACACATTAAAAATGAAAGAGAAGCTGACATCTTCGTCGCTGTTGCTGTAAATGCCCGCGATTCTACTAGCGGAAGATCCCGAGATTCTGGCATAAGTAATGCAAGCGTAAGGCGAATCCTAAGATCGATATCATCAAAGTAACAGTGAAGTGAATATACACAAGGCGCATGATTGGAGTTAAGAAAATCCACGGTGGTTGGAGGAAGTGGAAGCCAAAACAAGTGGAGCCTCAACGTTTGGTGTTGTCTCTTCATAGAGCGAATAATTGGATCTTGCTTCTCCCAAGGAACTTTAAACGGAATAATGTACAGCTGCTTTCTCAAAAATGTTCTAGGTGAGCTATTAGAAGAGTATCCACTGACAACGAGAGCCTCCATGTCGCTGTAACAGAACGGCTGCCCAGCGAATTTTTGGGTTGTATGACGTGCAGTAGAACAACTGTTCCCCAGAACATGGATAGGTAGAGAAGGTCTTGTGGCACGATTCATGCGTTCCCTCGATCTAACACCGTTAGATATTGCTTGTGGGGACGATTGGGGAAGATCTCGTCTACCAACAACGGCCCATCACAAGGATGGACATGATATAAAGAATTCGAGATGCTTGCCGCTTCCACTCCCTCCAAGAAGTTTGCCGAGCAACCGACAGCGCTTCAAAAAGAGCAGAGCACGGAATTATTTAAACAAGAGGGATAGACATTTTGAACATCTGTAACTATGAAAATAAAGAAAAGATATTTACCAGTTAATTTCGTTTTATCTATTTCCTCAACCACAAGAGGTATCAAAAAAATTTTGAATAAAAAAGATTGCTAAAATCCCCATCTAAACATGGACCTATACTTCCATTTGAAATTTCAAAGTTGCTTCCGATTTTCTCCTGATTCTAGCAGTGCCAACCAATTCTTTGGATATGTTTTGGTAGTAGAATTTTTTCCATCAACTTCACAGTTCATTGCGTTTTAATAGAAAAAGGTCCCGGTCCCAGCGGTAGTCTAAAGCAGGCTGTACTTTGTAAACAAATTATTAATCGTGACATACAAGTATCTTTGCATCCATCAACTTTTAATATTTGCACTGCCCTACTAGCGAATATTTCTGTGAAAGTGTTGATTTTAAACAAAAATATGTGTTGTTCGTAGCTATATTGGAACCGATGACCCTCGATTGCGAATCAAATATTATTATGCCCTTTTGAAAACTACCAGAGAGCAGGTTTAATTAGAATGAACCCCAAATAAATTTAAAGTATTAAATATTTTTATTATTTTTCATAAAATCATCATGGTTGAAGAATATGAAGATACTCTTATGTAGAACATGCAATTACAATTACAAGCGTAATAGTAAATTTTGCAATATCTTTGAAACTCGATTGGATACTCTATGATCACAGTTGAAAGTAACCTTCGGATACATTAACTATGTTTACTTTTATTAGCACGTGTAAAATGGGAGGCTAATAAAACAGTATGTTAATCTGAAAGATCGCTGTGCAGCTGTGGCATCATTTAAAGAATCAGATATTACTTTAAAATTATGACGATAGGTTTTATCCAGTTTACGGAATGGTTTTTGAAACATGAAACAGGGGCGGCAAGGAAGCGATAACAAATAAGCAATTAATAATTGTGATAAATAATTTAATTTTAATGTACCGCGGAGGCCTGTAAACAAACTTTTGGACGTGAAAGTGTTGATGAATACATTTGAATTTGATTATTAGCATTCTTCGTCCCACCTGTCAATTGCCTATCCCTTCATTATCGCAGTCATCAGTTCCCTACGCTACGCATTCTAAAGCAGTGTTCTTGAAAAAGCTGGCCTACTTTTACAAAGGTAATAAATTATCATTCTTGACGTGAAAGAAGACAGATTCCTGTTAAATAGTACTATGTAATAGTAGAAAAACTAAACAAATTAAGTAGCCTGTGATAAATGTTCTAATGCTGGTAATAGTTCGCGCTTATTGAGTTTTTGTAAGAGGTCGCTAAAAACTGCGAGATAATTGGTGTTATTTTTATTTTATGTTTATTATTAAATTAGACTTGCTTCGTTATACAGAGTGGGTCATCTAAGTTGTCTCCCCTTAAAAGTGGTTGACGCAACCCAATGTACACGCACGAGAGCAACTAAAATTTTCGAACTTTCTATAATTTAGAAATGGGCTATATCTGCTTTCTTTCAAGTTAATCTCTTACGGCATTATTACTAATATTAATCAAATTAGTATTTAACAAGAAAAGCACCCATGGCTGCTAGTAAAAGCTAAACAAGTGTAAAACAACAGTAAATTTTCCAAAACGCCTCCTACTTCCACACGTTTTCTAATTCGTTTTCAAAACGATCTTTGCACTCGAATAAGTGTGTCGTGTGTAATTGATCCACACGCCTCCGCTGTTCTATTTTGTAAATTATGTTCACATACTACATCGAAGTTCAGTATACTCTTTCTTTAATTGTACCCCAAAGAAGAAAGTCTTGTGGAGTGATATCGCAAGTTCTTGGTGGCAATAGGTGCACAGTTCATCTTCCAATCCAATTTCCGCAAAATACATTATGTAAGTAATAAATAACAATTCGGTGCCGTTCAGAAGCCCGACAGCCGCAATCCCGACGGCCGAAATCCCGACAGCCGAAATCCCGACAAGCCATAATCACGACTAGCCGAAATACCGACAAGCCATAATCTCGACAAGCCGAAATACCGAGTTAGATGTTATGTTAATAGTGTAACTGAAATAAAGAAACTAAAATATATAAGAATTGAGTTATAACTAAAGATTTATTACATTAAAATAAATTTAGGTATTACAATAATTTTATGAAAGTATTAAAAATTTACATTATATGCAACACCACGTAGATAGTCCATAATTTCGTAATTATTTACGATTACCTACAATACTTGAAAATCTCCTTTCTCGAACACAACTTCCGTTTTTGCAATTGTACACCGCGACTTATTAGATAACTACTTACTGCAATTTCGGCTGCCGGGATTTTGGCTTGTCGAGATATTGGCTTTCGGGATTTTGGTTTATCGGGATTGTGGCCTGTCAGGATTTCGGCGCTCGGGATTTCAGCTGTCGGTATTCAGACTCACAGCCCTAACGCCCCTAACAATTAAACTGTAGTGAGCAGCAAGACATGTATCATGTTGGTGCTAAAGTTTTTGTCGTACATTGAGTTCTACATATATCTTTCCACAAAATGTTTTGCAGGAAATCCAAGTCACGTTGATCAGTTAAACTTTAGTGGAATAAGTGTGGTCGAATAATATGATCTTACCTATTATGCCTCACCAAATACTTACAGAAAATACTCTTTGAAAATGGGTAAGGCGTATCCACTGCGTAATAGTGCGAGTTGTGCCTACTCACTTCATCATTGTTTGAGAATTTTGCTTCAGCGCTAAACAATACACAATTTAAAAACGGTGGTTCCAAAAGAAGTTCATTCAGAAACAAATGGCAAAATTGCATTTTTTCAGACGGTGGTCGAGCTGCAGTCGTATTTCCGCGATTTCTATATTTTCCACAACCTACTGTAAAGCACCTTTTCAGCTACCACAGCCGCACTTCCTAGTTTAGTGATTTTTGAAAAGAACATACCATGTAGGGTTTGTTAGAAGCTATTTTGATTACGAAAATGGTATATCTACTGTGAATTTCTCTTATAAACACAAGATCCCGATTCTTTATGAAAAATAAATAACTGTAATTCTTAAAATAAATTTGTAATATATGTAATTATTAGTCTCTTTTCCATTGTAATATATCTACACTTAAGTAACCTTACCTTACCTCTAAATTCATCCATCCTACATATCAGAAAACACAATTAACTGATAAGCGTGTTTGTAATTCCGATCAAAACATCGAATCGATACTGATAAGAGACTGAATTGTATTACAAACAATCTTTTTTTTCTAGGGCAGTATGACAACTCAAGTCAACATCGCTGGCTGGTCGAAGACCCTTTCCCTAGATCGACACGTCTCTCCATTAGTTTTCAACGGATTTGTGGATCTGCCACCAGAATCAACCGCCATCACTGGTTTTTCTACTTCCAGTCTAAGCGATGACACAACTCATGGTGAAAATGACATAGAAACGCCTGTGTACAAATCGTCCTTTTTATATTCGCTCCGTTTGAAACGCAATATAGAGGAGTCTCGCAAGGCCTTCCTTAATTTCTCCATCGAAGCTAAAGATGAACATCGGCAAGAGTGTCCGGAAAATCCCAAGGAAATCGGGGAGCAGAAGAAAACCCCTTCGAGAAAGATAAGTTTCAAATGCAAGAAACCAGCGGCTTACAGGCGAGCCCCTGCTGTTAACAGTAAGATTACGACCACTTTGAACCCTAGCACAGTGGCTGAGTTAACATCAAAGTTCAATGAAATGGTTACAGAGAAGAATTCTATTCTGGAACAACCGAAGTTTGCACGATTAGTCAGACGGGTTAACAGTCAGAGATCGTCGTCTATTCAAGAAGACGGACCTGACCGAAAAGTTGTAAGGAAGCCAAGTGTAAAATTAAAGCCTAAACCGAAAGCAGAAGAGAGAACAACAAACGATCAGAAAAGGCGACAAATTGTTAAGCAACGAACTACTATTAAGGGCATCCAAAAAATGCCCAAAAATGATTCTCAGTGTAACGATCAAACGTGCGTGCGTGCTAAAATTTCATACTTGGAAATCCCGCATGTTGTTGAAAGAACTGAAGTGAGTGAAGTGGATGGTCTTTCACAAAATACATCCAAAACACCTTTGAACTCGGGAAATGTTCGAGCTACGATCGAAATTTTCGAAAGGCGTTCATCGCAGTCCAGTCCGGACACCGAACAGAAGAATATTATAAGAGAACCTGAAAAAGTGCCAAAACCTAGAGTGCCTGAAAAGAATCCTAACATTAAAATTAAAGACTTGGTAATAAAAAACGGAGTTAGAAAGCTGAAAGTTTTTGAGAACCGCGAATTGAGTGATAGTACCATTACTAAATTTACCATTGAAAATGTACCTTCCTTATCTGATAGTAGTACTAATTCTGATAACACAAAATCAACTACCCTGGATGATACGCCAGTTACTGTCACCAAAAATGTTGACCCTAAAATTAACCTTGATGATACCGAAGACATCCAAATGACCAATATTAACATCTGTAACCGAGAGTTAAGCGAACAAAACAAATCAACCGAGACAAAGACTGAAATCGAAGACGAAGTACAAATTCTCAACATTCCATTAGTTATGCCAAGGAGGTGTGATTCAATGTATGAAACCTTGACTCTCAGAAAGGTTTCACCACCTACGCAGCCGCTAAAGATGGCCAGATCGGAAGGTGCAGTTTCCGCTATCAACACCACCCCTACCTTATCAGAACCTGTAAAGCCAAACACGTCCTTTCTCTGGAGGCGAAAATCTCAAGAACCTCAAACTAATTTGGTTCATAATGACCACGAAAATCTCGACGATTGGGAAAGCCTTTACGACAAAGTTGAAGTGAAACCTACCGCTGCCCCAAGAAATCTGGAGCCTCCCGCTGTACCTCCTCGTCCTACCTCACTGAATCTCTCCTCTAACAAACCCACCACTCCTCCAAAGGCGATTTTTAAAAAGAAAATGCCTCTTCCGAAGGAGCCTGAGGAGAAAATATATGAAGAACTTGTGGATGCTCAAACGGAAGGCCACAATTACGAGTATTGTCGTTCTCCCTCAAAATATGAAGATTTGGAGCAAAAGAGCGACGATGGTTATGAATACTTTGAGTCTACGTCACCCATAAAACAGGAAAAGCTCGAAGACATTTATGAAATCTTGCCTGCGCATTCTAAGAGTCCTCCGCCGATTCTCCCAAGAAGGCAAGAAGAGCCCTTGCCTCCGCGCCCTCGCTCGAGCGAATCTTACTGCACCATTCAGAACGGCGAAGACGTTTCGAACTGTTACGAGTCCATCTACAATACAGGCGAGAGATCCTCTTCCAATGGGGCGGTTGACGATGCGGAAACGACGAGTAACAACTATGAGAGCATTTATGGTTGCCAAATTAGAAATGAAAATTGGGAATTGGCATCAAATCGAGATTCGTTAGTTTCTTCAGACCAGCAAAGTAACAGTTTATATTCACGCTCGTTATCAGGT
Organism: Limonius californicus; assembly: GCA_014611495.1. NCBI lineage: Eukaryota > Metazoa > Arthropoda > Insecta > Coleoptera > Elateridae > Limonius > Limonius californicus. The sequence continues at coordinate 9,245 of JABXWE010009688.1, read as the reverse complement.
TGGCCAAATGAGGAGGGAAATCTGTACAGCGGAAAAGCATCCAGTGATTTGAGTGGAAGTGATAAAAGCGACGAGTGGATTGACATTTCCGACAACGAGGAAAATTCGAAAGTTGTTTCCGGCATTGTCATGTGAGTGTGAAAATTCCTTTTTACTTAAACATTTGATATGCGGGTAATCAAAAAAAGTATATTTAAAAATTTAATTTCTGTAATCCTAGGAAACTCCAATCGCGAAGGTCACACGGCCCCCATTGAACACGCCTTCATTTAATTATATCCGCAAACTCCAACAAAACTTTATTTGATTGTTGTTTGTTTTACTATATGTCGCAAAACAAATGTAATAAATATTTTTGTTACCACAAAAGTTGCAAACAATGCGACCATTTACATGACTAGGCACCGCTTTGTTGCGTTGCGTACAGTAATACACACTCCATCGACAATTGAAATTTATCACATGCTAGATAAGCTCAGTTCCAGCAATCTGTCCGTTCTCTTATTAATCAATGAGCTCACCCGGAATACAGAGTACAAAAGATTTGATAACGTTTATAAAGTTGCTTAATCATATTACTCATACGAAATTATTTTGAATAAATTCTTGCTCTGAACTAGTTTTATCTAATGTTAGGTATACAGAATGACTATCATCGGAATACGTGCTTCAGTTTCAAATTATCAAAGATTTATCAGTCAAGAATAACGCTTATAAGTATCCACTTTCATTGCATTATAACAAAAAAGCGTTGCATGAAATTACTAAACTTTCGAAAATATGCTTTGGGAATGACCTCAATAAGAACACTTTTTGCAAATAAACATTACTCAAACGGAAACATTTAAACACTAGAAGTAAACTTGATGTCAGATTTGTTAACAAAGATACACAGTCTTTAAGTATGTTTAAAAATGGTTGCCTATTTTGTATTCCAATTTTCAAGAAAAACATGTTTTTTTTGTTACCTAAATTAATCAAACCCTTACTTTCCACATAAATAGTCATATATTTGGACAGTATAATGGAGTATTTTTGAAATAATTATAAAGACGATTCTCGCATCTTGATTTCCAAACTTTTATGTTTTGCTAGTCGTCCCCTCGTCCATCTCTTTTTTCTATTATAATTCTTATTTTCCCCATTCATTGTGTTCTTGCACTACCTCTCCTTTTTAGTTTTGGAGGATTTCATTTCCATATATTCTGTGACTATATATCCTCGTTCGTCCTTCTCACATGTTTGTATTACCTCACTTGATTTTCCTTTATTTTATCCAGTATGCTATAGTAATCATCCAAAACTATTTAAAAGGCACTTCCAAAAATTATCATATCAAGTCAACTTATGTTTGAACCTTCACGTCACTGACTTTAATGAAATTAATGGATAAGTGTTAGTATATGGAGGCATGTAAAAATACAAATTCTGGGGTTGTAATATTAAGGGCCTCAAAGGTATAGGCTGTCAAATTACGATCATTTTTCCCCATAAACGTGTACTTTTTACTTTAACCCTTTAAGTCCTGAATTAACTTTTATTTTAAAATTCGAAATTTATTAACAAATATCTTTATCATAATACAACCTGAAACATATACACTCATTTTAATCAAACTCAAATTGTCATTTTCTTCTAAAAATGCTGGTTGCACCATATAACCAGTAGGACTAGTTACTTCGGTGGTAACTGAAGAAGCAGTTCCGCTTGTCACTGAGGCAAAGCCTCACATCACATACTGAACAACTCCATCTGCTCCTGTGAGTTTCATTTTTGTACTGCATACCGCACAACGTATAGGTGTACCATAAACTGGCATGTGAGCTACTTTGTTCATTCTCTTCTCTAGGGGTACTACTTTTTTATAATGGTTAACAACTTCGACTGATTTCCTCCCGTTCTTCTGCGAAACACGTCCTGCTCCAAGTAGTCCTTCAGCAACGTTAATTCGGAATTGTTGTAAATCCAAAGTTGATCCAGTACTTCGTTTCTGGAACATTATGTACGAGTTGACAACAATAGTATCCGAAAAATGCCAAACAATTCTATGGTACCATTTCTTGCTTTTTCGATCAATGGCATAGCACTTTTTTAGCATGTCCGCTTTGTCCACAAAGCCCATATGTTTATTATAGTCTTGAACAAGACTTGGGCAGTCAATTGCTTCCAAAGTACCATCTTTTTTACGTCGATTGATAGTGGTATGTTCTTCGGGATTATGGTAGTTGCTGAGGAAATAAACAGGTTTTCTGTCTTTCAATTTGAGAGATATTAATTTAACCTCCGTCATTCTCCAATCCGATTGTTCTTTTTCTAGGGCTTTTTCACCAATAAAATCATTGGGAAGGTATTTTTTACCTTTCCTTAGTGTTCCACACGCATAAATTTGGTCTTTTTTGAGGTCCAGTAATAGCGGCACGTTGGTAACATAATTATCCAAAAACAATCGATGATTTTTTGCTTTCAATTCAACGGTAAGATCTTTCACTACTCTGGCGCCCAAATCCTTTTCAGGTAAGTCGCTTATCTTACCAGTATATAATTGAAATTCACAGATGTAGCCGGATTCATCAGCGCGGATCCACACTTTATAACCACGTTTTGTGGGTTTCCAAGGCATGTACTGCTTCATACATGATCTACCCTTGTATTTTATCATACTCTCGCCAACGGCTTGAAATTCTCCAGGAGAATAGAACTGCTTGAACGTTTGGCCTGTTAGTACCTACAATGGGTAGGTTCTGTGAGCCCTCTTTGCACGTATGCCAGGCAGGAGGCTAGCCTAACCCGTCGAACAGAGAAGAGAAGAAGAGAGAGGAGAATAGAATGCTTGAATGTTTTTGTAATTACATCTAAAAGTAGTCTTACTATGTAGAGTTTATCGAAATTTGGTTATCCTTTCTTTGGCTGCAATGAATTATCTTCTTCTTCTTCGTCTGTGTATAGGCCAATGGCCTGTTAATTACCTACAATGGAGTATGTTCTGCGAGCTCCCTTTATACGTATGCCGGGCAGGAGGCTAGCCTAACCCGTCGAACAGAGAAGAGAAGAAGAGAGAGGAGAATAGAACTGCTTCAACGTTTTTGTAATTACATCTAAAAGTAGTCTTACTGTGTAGAGTTTATCGAAATTTGGTGCTCCTTTCTTTGGCTGCAATGAATTATCTGCAAAGTGCAAATTACTTAGTAACCAAAAGACCTATCTCGTGACATTTGTTTTGAAATATAGAAATCTCTGCTAGATTCTTGAGAAGACCAATAGTCCTTCAGGCTTGGAAGTTTTTTTATTCCCGTAAGGATGTTTATACCTAAGAAGATTTTCATTTTATCAGATGTAGTTGGTTGAAAACTTGTATTTCCCTTCTGTGCTGTTTGTTGGGTAGCATACAAATTTGTTTAAAATACTATATCATTCACTAAAGCTTCTGGAAACAAGCATTCGAAAATTTGAACAGGAGTTTCAGCTGAGTCTTCTATAATAGGACCATAAGGGCCTGAGAATGAAGATGGTTGCTCAAGAAAGTTTTCTTTTTCCCATACTACTTCTTGTTGTTGTAAAGTAGCGTCTACCGGTGCTAATTTTGCAAGTGGCAAATCATCTTCGCTGTCATAATCGTCATTTATTACAGTGCCATCGTTTTTTCATTCTGCTCCATAGCAATGGCATCCTCAGGAATAAATTGTTCTTCGTCGTCTGATAACGCATCAGATGCCAGTGATTCTGTGTCGGATGGTACATATTTCTGCCAGAATCTCCCACACTTCTTTCCCTTGTAAACTTTCAAGTTCTTGAAATGACCACTTTCTTTTACCTGATCGCCAAAACATAGAAATCAACAACTCAAATAAATTTCATTGGTTATGTTACATATTCCTAGCGGTTACCCCACGAAACCACCACATATAAACCTCAATAAAATCTTATGATGAACCAAAAACCTATATTGCATTTTAATGATATATTATAATAATCCATAACTATCTTACCTACCAGCCATTGTTAATTTTCCAGTATTTTACTGTTCGTAAATAAATAAATACAATCACCCGTTGTACTCACTTAAAATGCGGGAAATGCAACCACAAGAAAACCACTTAGGTTAGAAATTCAGCCTGGTGTTATTTACTGCTAATAGATGGCGCTTTAGGTGATAGATATTTGAGGTGGTTATGCCAGCGGACCATCAGGAAACAGTAGACTATTTACTAGGTGGTTACCAGACGTAACCAGTAGGAGGCAAAGGGTTTTAAATAAATATATATAATTTGCGATAATTGTTTAAATTATGATATATACATTATTTTAAAGTATATTAAATGTGCTTTCATTTGATATATGTATAACTTGCCTAAGTTTTTTTAGTTATATTCCTACAAAACATACGCCTACTTGATCAGAAACGTTTTTGCTATTTGTCGAAAATCGGTGTAATTAATTTTGATAAAAAAAAAATTGTTTGCCCACTACAACCCTTCATAATAGCGGAAAGTTTTATCGTAAGATCTCAATGAGAACATGGTGAAAAAAAATATTTTCCATCGGCAGCTCTACTGATATTTGGAGTCTTGGTGGAAACAAAAGAAAATCGCAGTTTGTTATGCTGGAAACACAATCTGACTGAAAATTGGCTCCTACAATTAATAATTTAGTAATTTGGCATACTTTTGTCATCACAAGGAAGAACTACCTACAAATATTTACAAACAACTAAAATAAACGAAAACAACTGTTCAAGCATACCTACATTAATAATAAAGAAAAAAACTTAAGTATTTCTAGAGTTTATATAATAATTCTGATAACAGAAACTAGTATTTACGAATATTTAACATTTAGTTATTAACATAAAGACACACATATTTTCAGCCATGGGTAACATAAGTAGAAACGGTTATTCACGAATATTAACAATAATAGTATAACCAAAACAATTATTTATCAATGTTTAGAACGATTTCATCTTCTAAAAATAAAAATAATTTAGATATCATTTTGCGTTTTGCAATGTGGAATAAAACAGTGGTACTTCTGCGTACCTTTTATTTGCAATGCTCTTACTAAATCGTTTCTGTAATACTATTTCTTCTTCTTCATATTCTGTATTAGTAATATTTAAAAAGTGAACATTCCTAAGGCTTTTGGCATCATTTCAAATCTTTTGGAGTGGTAATTTGGCTTTCATAATATGCTCTTTGAAGACTTCTCCTATCCAAATTATCACTAAATTTTTTTCATATGCTATCCAAATTCTTGCCCATAAAGATATATGTTAAGAAAATGTTATTAATTTCCTTTTAATTGGGTATAAGACAATTTTGGAAAAGACACTAAATACGATATTTTTTAGAATAAATGTATGGCCACAATGTCAATGTTTCAAACATTCCGATAAGAAACAAAACTAGTATGTTCTAAGTTTTCTTTGTTTTTTAAATACGCACCAACTATTGGGTGTAAAGTAGCCGAACTATGTTTTTCTTTTGTTTTAAACAGAATTCGCAATTCAGTAAAGCCCCCGACAGCAATTGTTTTCACTGTGTTCACATTGAGATCTTATAATAAAGGTTTATACATTTTTAATTGATTAGTTTATATTGTTATTATAAATATTCGTAAATACTAGTTTCTGTTATCTTAATTATTGTATAAATCTCTAGAAGAAGTTATTTTTCTTTTTATTCTTATTATTAATGTAGGTACGCCTGAACAATTATGTTCGTTTATTTTAATTGTGTTTGTAAATATTTGTAGGTAGTTTTTTTTGTGATGATTAAAATTATGCCAAATTACTAAATTACTAATTGTAGGAGCCAATTTTCAAAGTCAGATTGAGTTTCCAGCATAACAAACTGCGATTTTCTTTTGTTTTAAACAAGATTGGCAATATCAGGAGAGCCGCCGATGGAAAATATTTTTTCTCACTATGTTGTTATTAAGATCTCTCGATCAAACTTTCCACAATTATGAAGGATTATAGTCGGCAAACACAATTTTTTTTATCAAAATTAATTACACCGATTTTCGACAAATTGCAGAAAAAGTAAAAAGTACACGTTTATGGTGGAAAATGCTCGTAATTTGACAGCCTATAACTTCGAAGCGCTTAATATTTCAACCCCCAAAATTTGTACTTTTACATGTCTCCACATACTACCACTTACTCATTAATTTCATTAAAATCGGTGATGTTAAGGTTCAAACGTAAGTTGACTTGATTTGGAATCACCCATACATTTATTTCAACTACAAAATTTCACCAAACGTCTCCATTGTCCAATACAAAGAGTATTTAACAATTTTTATATAAAGTGCATTTAAATTACAAATAATTTCAGTTATTACTTTGTGGTTGGTTTCGTTTCCTGTACATTTGTTGTGAATGAAATATGAACAAAGATTACTGAGAAATGGTTGTCACTAAACCGCACCATCATTATCATAGCGAAATTGCATTAGGTACATTATAAAGTCTTCAAATTGCAATTATTATAGCATTAGCAGAATAAATGTAGTCAAAAATGACTAAAACCAAAATCGTCAATATATTGCTAATCATAATCATTCTTATAAGTAATATTCCTATTTTATAAGAGTAAGAATAAGAAGAATCCGTTAAACACCTCCTAGAAAAGGTCTCACTGTTGTAACAGGTGTTTGGTTTGTCATGTCAAAGACCGTTGGCATGTGCAGAACACGTTTTTGTTTTGAAAGTACATATTAAAAAATAATTCATGCAGCTTAAAAGTAGATTCAGATAGTCGGATATAGGCAACCATTTAACCAAGGTTGCAAATGAGGTTGCTGCTGCTCCCAGTTTAAAATTTCTTAAATACGCATTCGCAGTTCACCTAAAATATATGTATAGTGCGCGTCAAAAGTATGGAACATACCAAATAAAACTGGATCAAATGACTATTTGTAAAAATCCTGAAACACGTCGATTTTCTTTTTTAAAAATGCACACTTCTGTGTCGAAATCATTTTCCCAAATTCATTTGTTATATCGCATCACCAGTTAAATGGTAATATCAAATAATTGGTGCTTCACTAATAATTTTTTTTGAGAAAAATACATAGTTCAACATATTCAGAATTTATTTTAAATAGAAATAACGTACCACATCTGTTTAGATTTATATTTTTGGCGTTTTGAGTTAGTTCCAGCTCTAGCAATTCTTTTTCCAAACAAGGAAGATCATGATATGCTCCACCCAAGCATTAGGTTTCAACAAGATAGAGTTCCTCCCCATGGTGGTGTACAAATCTGGTTGTTTCTTGACAATATGTTGCCTGATAGATGGTTAGGGTGGCGAGGACCGTTTGAGTGGTGTGTGGGATCACCTGAATTATCGCCGTTAGATTTATTTCTATGGTGTTGTGTGAAATCGCGTGTTTACATTTTTAAGCCGAACCATTTAGACGAGTTAAAGCCTCGGATTTATTGAAATGGAAAGTGTTGGACCGGAAATTATTGGGCGCGTTAACAAAGTGTTTACACACGTGCAGGGCAATGCCAACTGATTAATGGTAGACAATTTGAACATTTCCGTTACGTAATTTTTTTAATGTTTTACGTTTGTGCATTTTTCTCAAAAATATGTAGAGCATAAATTATTTTATTCATTCATTGACAGCCTTTTCGTGCAACTGCTGCGCATCGGCCTCATCTCTGCTACGTGTTTCTCCTCAGCGCTAAGGTAGAAACATGGGGGACTTACAGTTTAATGTCTAATCCGAACGACAATAATTCCAGAGAAGGTTTAACATTAAAATTGCAAGCCGGATTGGGAAATTGTGTATGTTGGGTTGCAGACAAGATTTTTATAAATCTGCATAGTAATGCTTAGGTTTCGAACCCAAGCCAGAATCAACGGTTTATTCAGAAAACGAGCGTCGTATCAACTGAGCTACTACCACACCAATTATTCTATTTCGCCATTTAACTGGCGAGGAGATCTATCAAAAAAACAGAAAAAATGGGATTGCCATTTAAGTAAAATAATGATCACTTAAGAACAAATGAACGTTGGAAAATGATTTTGACATACAAATGTGCTTTTTTAAAAACCAAATCGACGAGTTTCAGGATTCTTACAAAAATCATTTGTTTGTGTTTTATTTGGTACGTACCATACTTTTGACGCGCACTGTGCAGTAAACGGAATATACAAAGCAAATTGAGGTTTCTTTTTGTAATTTTTATCAGATATAAGATTTCTTATACCACTCTCGTACAATTCCTAGTTTCAAAAATTACTCCCATTTTCTAGAGCGATCTTTATTTAATTTTATTAATTATGAATTGCCAAATAAACTTTGGAAAACCCCTTACCACCACGATATTTAGAACACCTAAATACTTCGTTGGACGATTTCAATTGTCGACTTGGTGAAAGAGGTACTCCTCAGCCAAATTACTTTAGTTAGACTGCTGAAGATGGCAGCTTAGTTGCCAAAATACTTATTCAGGTGTTAAAATGTCGCGACGGTAAGGGGTTTTCCAAGGTTTATCTACTTAGATCACCGTCTCTATTCAATTCTATGAATTACCTAATTTAGTTATTAATACATACCACAAATAAATATCACTGGGCACTTCACTATTGTTTGAATTTTCGTAGGCGTTTTTATTGTGTACCACTCATTGTGAATATTAACTAAAAAAAAATATTTTCACAGAGTCCGTGAGCGACAAAGAAACAGGAAAACTTCGGGATGGTCGCAAAAGATAAGAGATCAATGGAACAAATCTCACTCGGAACAATGTAAGTAACCGCCATGAGATATTTATTTAAATATATTTATTACTACTGTTAAATAAAAAAATTAAAAATTAAACAAACTGCTCAGACCTATTATAGTTTGAACAAAATTCTTTGTTGAGGGGGATAAAAGAGCGGAAACATTGCAAATGTTGCTGCCAGATACGTACGTCATAGACGTATGTTTTTCAATGATACATTATGCTGAATGTTATTTGAAAAACAAAAATTGCATACTTTAATAAGAAGGTAACGGTCTCTGAAAAAAGTTCATAATGATTGTTCTTGCCAAATTTTGATTACGATTCTGAATTATGTTGCTTTAATTCAGCCTTCGCCATTGGTAATTTTGGTAATTTTTTTTCCGATGCCAATTGATTAGAGAAACGATAAGGATGACAATCACCGAGTGCAGGTATTGTCTGCCAAAAATGCATTTCCGATTATGTCTCATCTTTTAGATTGCACTTTGTTTGGCCAAAC